>JAENJI010000613.1:0-37022 GCA_018901935.1 Pugionium cornutum
GCCCGGTCCAAACGACCCGGTCGACAAGCAGAAGCGAGACTTCGCTGCTAAAACTCTCAATACATTAGACCTCGTCACTCTTGTTGGTACGTTGCAATTGCATATGTATGCATGTACACTGACATTGCTCATAGCTAGTAAGGCACATCTGTTTGGATCGGCAATTTTATAACTAATTTATATATAGCTAGTAATAATTTTTTTGATTTTTACAAGGCGGACACACAATAGGAACTGCTGGTTGCGGTCTGGTAAGGGGAAGATTCTTTAACTTCAATGGCACAGGACAACCGGACCCATCAATCGACCCAAGTTTCGTGCCGCTAATCCAGGCTCAGTGTCCTCAAAACGGAGGCAACCGAGTCGAGTTAGATGCCGGAAGTGTAGATAGGTTTGACACATCTTTCCTAAGAAATGTGAGGTCAAGCCGAGTGGTTCTCCAATCCGATCTAGTTCTATGGAGAGATAACGAGACCCGAGCCATCATAGAACGGTTATTAGGCTTACGCCGACCATTTTTGAGGTTTGGATCAGAATTTGGAAACTCGATGATCAAGATGAGTCTCATAGAAGTTAAGACTGGATCGGATGGAGAGATTCGTAGGGTTTGCTCTGCGATCAATTAAGAAGAGTATAAAACACACTAAAGTCAGTTTGATTTTAATTCATGGTTTGGTTATAACTAATAATCATTTAATTTGGTTTATACAATAATAAGCTTATCATTATAGCATTTTGTGGTTGATGGCTACGTTTTTGATTTCTCAAGTGTAAGATTGTACTTGTAACAAAAATGTATTATATAAAATTCTCATATGTTTCTTCACTCATGTATGAAAGGAATTAACATGAAGGAGTTATATAATTATCGAAAATACATAATTTGATAACGAATCTTCTATGTAGTGGAATTTTTTTTGTTCATTTCTGTTTTGTTTTGATAACGAATCTTCTCTAATCCAAACCAAATTCATCCCAAACAGTCTTAAAAAACAACTCAAGCATCATAACACTACAAACCCACAAAGATTTTACATAAAAATGCAAACTTTTTTGTCCTCACTTGTCTCAAGTTTAACTATACATAACCTACACAAACCAAAACAATCTCAGAATGAAGAACACTCACTTTGATGCCAGAAGAATCTCGGGTTTTTTCGACTTGCTTGGAGTGTTAACATTTGAGAAGCCATTAACAGACTCTGCAGCTGCAGTTTTTGCAGCGGTTCGTGCGCTTGTATCGAGGTTAACTAGACTTCTTGTAGCTAGAATTGCTTGTGGATTCAGATCATGAGAGGCTCTTGCGTACAATGATCTTACTGCATTAGAAGCTGCATCTTTGACATCATTAGTATTCAATGGACTGAGCAAGCAGTGACCTATAATCCGTAGAGTGGGTTGTAAAAGCTCCCATGGAAGTGGAATCCTCACGCTTCCTCCGACGCCGTTAAAGCTAAGCTGTTCTTCGTTCTCTCTGATTGCTAATCTATCAAAATCCTCTTCGATCTCAAGACTACGCCCACTGCTTCCATTGAGAGAAGAGGAATCTGCAAAACCGTTGGTTAGGGCTAGGACTTTGTCTTCATCTCCGTCGATCTTTTCCTTGCAATCGCAGTCCTGACCAGCCCAACTAGCAGCGAATTTACAGAATTCGAGCTTGGACCAAGCTGGCATCTGTGAGATCTCCTTGAAATAGCATTGCAGTCCCACGCCAACGATGCTGGCTCGCTTAGTTGACTTGACCGCGATCTGAGGCTCTAGCTGCGGAGACAAGATTCCGACGGAGGCGGTGGGATTCGAATCACGCGCTTTGTCAACGCCGTTTCTCGGTGTGTGGTAGAGAGATGGCTGAGAGAGATCCGGGATATGTACAAGTATAGGTTTTCCGGCGCGTGCTTTTACTTCGGCGGCGTAGATTGCGAGAAGCACGGCTTCGAATCCGGAGAGAGAAGGAAGAGACGACGAATCGGAGGAATGAATTCGAGATAGGTACATTCCGACGAGTAACGGGAGGAACGAGAGGACGACAAGACGAAGCGGTGGATCGGAGGAGAGGTAGGTTTCGTATAGCCATTGACAGAGCGGGTCGGATCCGGAACCAGAGGACGGATTGCAAAGAGAAGTCGAGATCAGTGAGTACGCATCGCGAGAGGAAAGTAACGATAGCGCCGGCCTGTCGGAATCCGCAAGAGAGGAGATCGGACATCCTTCACCGTCTTCCACCTGAGAATCGCCGAAGAGGAGAGAGGAAAGAGAAATGATGCGAGAGCGCTGCTTAGAGACTGATTCCCACCAGGAATGCATCGGATCTCGGTCAGAGGAGATTCCTGAGACGACACCAGCCGTTGCAGTGGGTGTACCGGCTGATTTGGAACGGTGAGGAGTAGAAGAGGAGGTGGAAGACGAAGGAGAAGGTGAACCGCCGAGAGGTTTGACGGAATAGTCCATGGGACTAAGTCTGAGCTGAGTCAAATGGGGGCTTTCGCTCGATCTTAGGAACACCGAAGATGAAGGAAGATTGAAATGATATCTTTTCTATAAGGATCAGGACAAGTCGATACAATTCGTTTCTTATGGGGCAATTCTTAAAGATGGTGAAGTTACAGGAGTTTCTTAAACGAGCCACCAAAGCCCAAAATTGTTAATAGAGTAAGGAACTATAGGGCTAGATTATGTGGGCTTCAGCTCACGGCCCAATCATGATACTAACACAAAGTATCATTAATCCGATAGAACCAAAAACATACAGAATAAAGTTGTGAAAAAGTTAGGTTCTTTGATGATCAATGAATGGTAATATGAAATATATTCTTCTATCGATGACACTTTAGAAATACGAGAGAAGTAAAAATAATTACTTGTTTCTTTCCTTAAAGTCGGTAGGCTTTGTTCGATCCGCATAGTTTGGATACTGTGCTCTTTCCACGTCGATCATCCACCAACCGGAATCTTTTATTTTTCGGAAATAAGATTTGGTGCTTTTAACACACAATGGGAAATCATCCTAAATACAAATAAACTAGATTTTAAGGCATGTAGAGGAAAAAAATATTCACAAATAATAATTAATTATTTATTTTATTAGTTTAAATTAGATATATATATATATATATTTTATCTCATATTTAAAATAATTTTTAAAATTTTTTTTATTATATGATAAATATTCAATTAAACTAAACTTTTATTTTATTTTTTGTTTCACTATATTTTCAAATTTATATTTTGTTTTATATTGTATTTACATTTTATGACAAAATACATTGTATGTCAAAATATTTGATATTTACATATAATATACTGTATAATGATAATTTTTATAAATATTCTAGTAAATGATGTCTTAGATAATATTTATCTTAAAATGCTCTAATATTGTGACACATCAACATGACACACTTTTAAATCACACATCAACATAAAATTATTTTGTTAAAATGATTTTCAAATAATATATTATAGATATGAATATATCTGTGGAACCGGAGCTACACACTAAAGAGAAAAAATATATATATATAACTATTATTTATTATTCATTTATTCTCTACCTACCATGTAAAAAGAAGATGTAAATTACTTTTCTTTCCTATCTAGGTGAATCTCTGAAAGCTAAATATAGTATGTTTTTAGTTAATATATTTAGTTAAATAAAATCAAGAGGCGTAGTCCTAAAAACTTAGAGGAAATGTGGAAACTACTATATTTGGAAATAAATATTGAAATCTACACTTCCTTTAAAAAAATTTTGTTTGAAAATTACAGTTTTCCTAAGTTAGTTGACTATATTATTTAATAGTTAGGAAATGAAAGAAAGTACTACTAAATATTTGTTGTTTCTTTAATTATATATACTAGATTCATACCCACGCCATACGTGGGGAAAAATATTCGCAAGTTATATTTTATTAATAAATATAAATTAAATATTTATATAATTTTAACTTTTATTTAAAATTATTTTTAACATTAATTTTTGTATATATAAATTAAAAAAAGAAAAATAATTATTTTTTATAAATTTAATAGTATTTTTTTGTTAGTTTAATAAAATATATTAATTATATAACCAAATTAATAATAATGATATACTTGTAATTATTCTAATAAGTTAAACTCATTTCTATATTTATTTAAAATTTACTTTAGTAATGACACGTCAGCATGGTATTTCTGTTAATTACATATATTAATTATATATTAATTACACGTTAAAGTTATTTTATTAAAATGTTTCTCAAATAATGTATTAGAGATTATGGTAATAACTTAAATCTATTTATATTTAGTTGAAATTATTTATAAATTAACGTATAAAAAATTTTAAAAATAAAAAATATTGTTTTTGCAAATGTAATAGTATTTTTTGGTTAGTTGAATAAATTATATTTATTCTCTAACTAAATTAATATCAGTGGTATGTATTGTAATTATTCTATTAAGTTAAACCCTTTTATATATTTAATCTGAAATTCTCTGTGGTGTTGACACGTCAGCATGATATTTTTGTTATTAACACGTTAAAGTAAGATTACTTTGTTAAAATATATTAGGGATATGCAAAGACTATAATAATTTTTTGTTTAACCATAAATTTTATTTTAAAGCCTTTTATTGAGGTTTGGCATTTTCAAGTGAAAAAATTAACCTTGAAAAATGCCAAATTTAATTTCTTAAATTCTAAAACCTAAGAGAAAAAATGAGAATGAAGTTTTTTTTGTTGTAACAAGTTTAATCATGGTTTAACTATTGAACCACTATTAAAAGTTTTTCGTATAAATCAAGAACAAGAATTGTAAAAGTTTATTGCAATCATTGATGTTTTCAAATGGGTAAAATACCAATTTTTTAAAAAAATATATAGGGAATTAATTTAGAGTTAAATTAATTTAGCGAAAAGATATTCCAAGTGAAATTATTAAAAAACAACAAAGGAAAGAAATATGAAAGGGTATGTCTCTTCGTGAAGACCCCACGATCACGTATCCATATGAAATGCATGACACGTACACAAACGTCATCGTTTTGCGCGCAACAGCTAAAAGCAAACCGACCTACAAATTTCCCCATTCTTCTATTTCACTCTTTCTAGTTTCCTCCATTAAATCCCCTCTCTCACTATCTCTCATTTCTCACCTAAAGACCCAAAGAGCAAGAGAGACAGACAAGGAATCTACAATGGCCACCATCTCCTCTATCGCGACGCCTTTTCTTCTCATACTCTTTCTCTTTAACTCTTCCATCTCTGTCTACAGCGCATCTCACCACCGCACAGCGGCACCAGCGCCTTCTGTTGACTGTTCGACCCTCATACTCAACATGGCGGATTGTTTGTCCTTTGTCTCGAGCGGAGGCACGGAGACGAAACCGGCGGGTTCGTGTTGCGCTGGGCTCAAGAAGGTGCTTAAAACCGACGCAGAGTGTCTCTGTGAGGGGTTTAAAAGCAGCGCTTCTCTTGGCGTCACTTTAAACATCACCAAAGCTTCTACACTTCCTGCCGCATGCAAGCTTCACGCTCCTTCCATCTCCAATTGTGGATGTGAGATCTATCGATGTTTTTAACCTCTTTTGGTTTTTGTTTCTTAGATCTCTTCCTATTCTTTAGATCTCTATTTCTTATGAGCGGTTTCTTAGATCCCCATTTTTCAGTTACTTTCGATTGATTTAAGGATTTTCTTTTGTGAGTTTGCAAAACCATTTGACTAAAGTAGATTGGAGTTTCTCTAGTTGATGGATTGACTTACAGAACCTTTTCTTTATCTTACTTTCTTGTTTGCAGTGTCTGTCTCTCCTACTATGGCTCCAGGTATTTTATCTTCCTCCTTTGTTGCTTTTTAATACTTTGTTCTTAGTGTATTCCAATTTTTAGTATCATGCAATGCTTGTAAATTCTTAGTGAAAACTATTGAAACTTTATTAATCGTTTTGACCCTCTGGATTCTGTACTTGAAGTTTCCAGCTTGGAACTTGTAAAGTTTGTGATTAGAAACGATTGATCTAAACTTTAAATGTTCAGATCAATTAATACACTGCATGACAAAAAATTTAAACTTTTTATGAAGAAAGTTTCCAACTTTGTTCATTAAGATTCAAAACTTGTAACGATTTGCGAAATGGTTCATGTCAGAACTTTACTGTCAAATGTATTGTGTTTTGATTTCAATTCTTGTGAGGTGTTCAAACGTTTTAAAGTTTCTTGATTTGGTAACAATTTTGTTTAGGTGTTGCTCCGGGAGGAGTTGCTGCTGGACCCGAGGCAGCCGGAACCTTAGCTCCAAACCCATCTCCAGGAAACGACGGATCTTCCTTGATTCCGATCTCAATCACAACCATATTCAGTGCCGTATTGCTCTCCTTCTGTGTGTAAAAAAAAGTCTCAACTTTTTCACCATTTAGATTCGGCTGTATGGAAATGGTTTAGGGTTTAAGGCATAGTATTGTGTGTGTTTGGAGGATTTGTCTATCTAAGACCCATGTCGGTGTATCTCTGTTAGCGTTTTTAAAGCTTTTAATTTATGTTTATTACGCTGTCGCACATTGGTCCCTTTATTTTATCTGATTCCTCATTGTTTTTGTTATATTTGTCCTTTATCATAATAAAAAAAATAGTTATGTAGTTATGTAGTTCTGCTGAAGAAACAAGCACTAATCGTGAAAGCTTATGCGATATTATTGTTACCAATATGAAATTAGGATGACATATTATGAACATATGATCAACCCAAAATTCATAAATCTTTACGACTTCAATAATGAAAGTGCTAAATGACTCGATCAATTGGCCTAAAGAAGTGGAAGATGCAATATTCTCATACAATCACTCATACAAACAATAAGTAATAGATCTAAATTTATATATGATATATACTTAACTATCACAATTTTTAATAGCATTTCAAGAAACTTGTTATATAAGATATTTTTTGGTTAAACTTGCTTTTTTTTTCTAAATTAAAAAAAACATTTGTAGCATACTTCACACATGTTTAGTCAGCACTGGATAAATAATACGAACCGAATAAATCGAATCAAAATCGAACCGAACTGAAAAATAATTTTGGTTGGTATTTGGTTATAAAGAAATAACCGAACGGATATTTGTTTTGGAAAACCATGGTTATTGTTTAGTAACCGAAATCGAACCGAAAATCAAAATAATATTCGAAAAAATGAATTATTTTCGGTTATTTTTGGTTATCCAAAAATATTTCGGATATTTTGGTTATTTTTTAGTTATTTTCGGTTAATTTTCTGTTATTTCGGTTATTCTTCAGTTATTTTTCGGTTATTTTCAGTTATTTTCGGTTATTTCGTTTATTTCGGTTATTTTTGATTTTTAAATTTAGTAACCGAACCGACCAAAACCAAGATATAACCGAACCGAAATATAAAAATAATTGAATAGATTTTTAATCTTATCAACCAAAAAACCAAAATAAAAAATAACCAACCGAAACGGAACCGAATATCCGAATGATCAATCCTATGTTTAGTAATTAAAAAATCATAAAGGATACCTTTAATTTTTTTTTTGGCTTGAGAATGATTAGGAAAATACATTTATAACCATCTTTTCTTTCATTTTCTTCATGTGATTAGTTAATTAGCTTGTCATATTCAAAAATTTAAAATCGTTTGTATTTAAGTTCAAAATTCAAAATCGCATGTTAATGATTAGTTAACTGTCCGTTGTGAACAAATCACGTTATTTCCCACGAAGATTTTCAACTTTCTAATCGCGTGGACTTTCCAGCGCACGTTAGTTCCCTTCCCTCCCCAAAGACAAAATGTAAATAAATAAATCGTATCAAATTACTAAAGACTAACAATTAAATTAAATAAAAAGCCTAAGAGTTAAAATAATTTCTAAGTAATGCGAACAATAATTACTTCCTCTCTTTCTCTCTCTCTCTCTCTTTGTCTGCCACCAACAGCAGAGGACGACGACCGTTTCCACGACAACCGCATCCGGCAGAGACGACGGCGATCGGTTCTCGCCGTTCGGTTACTTGTTTCTGCTCTGCTTTTGAATTGATTTTTTTTCAAGCGGACCATCTCGGAGAGGACGTAGAAAGGATTATTGTTCGATTAGCTGATCTCTAGGTTCTTTTCTGTGAGATTAGTTTGATCTCTGGGGAAATTACTGATTGTCTCCTGTTTCCGGGGATTGAATTGAGTAGGATACGAGGAATTTCTATCTGCTGTGGTTTTTAGCGGTTACGTTTGCTGGCGTGGGAAAGCTTAGCATTGTAAACCAAAATTTTCTCGATTGGGCATTGGGATTTTGAGCTTTTAGTGGTTATAGACAGACTATCAGGCTTTTGAGTGAAGATTTACTGATAATCTCAGGGTTTAGTTATCGGAGAGAGACTCCATTAGGTTTTTGTCTGGTCTAGATTTGCTGAAGAATCTCCTGGATCTGTTTTCTCGACGGATGATTTGCGTCTGTGAGCTAGGGTTCTTTACGTTTGACTGATCAGAAAAATGCCGATGGGACGGTTTCTATCTCTGGTCCGAGGAGACTCGGCTGAGTCACCTCGTGAGATTACCTCACACAGTAATCTCATCGGCGAGTCCGGTTCTAATGGTTGGCTTATTAGGTTTTTCGATTCTGCCTTTTTCTGCGAATGGATTGCAGTCAGTTATCTGTACAAGCACCCACATGCCGGTGTTAGGGACTATTTATGCAATAGGATGTATACGCTTCCCTTGTCAGGTATCGAGAGTTATCTGTTCCAGATTTGCTACATGATGGTTCACAAACCAAGCCCATCTCTTGATAAGTTTGTAATAGATATCTGTGCCAAATCACTGAAAATTGCACTGAAAGTGCATTGGTTTTTGTTGGCTGAGCTGGAGGATTCGGATGATAATGAAGGCATCAGCAGGATTCAAGAGAAGTGCCAAATTGCAGCTACTTTGATGGGTGAGTGGTCTCCTCTTATGCGTCCACAGAATGAGGTCTCAACCCCTGGCAGCAAGAATCAGGTCTTAAGTAGACTACTGTCATCAAAACAGAAACTCTTCTCGTTAAAATTATCTCCTCCCACCCAAAAGTCATTGTCATTCTCACCTTCGCCAGGAACCAACGTTCAGGATGATGGTAGTCAATTACCTGCTGAGGACAATAAGATTTTTAAGAAACTTATCCCAAGTCCTAAAGTCAGAGATGCTTTAATGTTTAGAAAGTCAGTTGACAAAGATGATGAAGAGAGTGAAAAGGACGGATTCTTCAAGAGGCTCATGAGGGACAGCAAAGGTGACGGTGATGAACCAACATCTAACTCCGAGGGTTTCTTTAAGCGCCTTATGAAAGACAATAAATCAGAAGACGAGGAGATAACTAACAGTTCTGAGGGGTTCTTCAAGAGGCTCTTGAGTAGTAAAGGAGAAAGTGAGGAATTGACATCGAGTTCAGATGGGCTGTTTAAGAGGTTGTTACGAGATAATAAGGGGGACGAAGTGGTATTGAGTTCAAACTCGGAGAGTTTCTTCAAGCGGTTAATGCGGGAGAATAAAAGCGAGGACGAGGAGTCAAATGCAAACTCAGAAGGGTTCTTCAAGAAACTATTCCATGACAGCAAACTTGAGGAAGAAAAAGTTCCTAAAGCCATGGATGATGAGGACAAAGATGGGTTCCTTAAGAAACTTTTCAAGGAAAAAGTTGATGACAAAAGAGGTAATGAAAAAAATGAGACTAATGGAACAGTGCTTGCTGACGATAAATCTGGTAAAGAGGATGAAAGAGAGGGTTTTTTCAAAAAGTTCTTTAAGGAAAAGCCTGATGACAAGAAAGACACTGTCAAAGCCGATGATGGGAATGAAAGTGATGGTGATGAATCTCCAGAATTTTCTCTGTTCAGAAGATTATTTCGTATACATCCAGAAGATGCGAAACCTACTTCAGGAAATGAAAATAGCAGCAATGGCTTAGTTGAAAGCAGTCCTGGGACAGAGAATTTTTTCCGTAAATTGTTCAGAGATCGTGACCAGTCTGTTGAAGATTCTGAACTATTTGGATCAAAGAAGCACAAGGAGGTTTGCTGACACTTGACTTGGTCTTTTGTGTTTCTGTCTTATCGCAAATAGTGGTTTTATTTGCACTGTTTTGACATTCATGTTTCTTTCAATCCATATCTTCCAGTTCATTTATCAAGATTCTTGTAGGAATCATATATCTCTACTTCTTGTGAAATTTACATGATGCAAGCTGGCTAAAAAAGGGGTGGTTGTTTGACTGCAACGTATCTATACCATACATTGTTTACTGTCATATGTGCTTATTCTGCTCGGACCAATCTTTCTTATTGTAACCATTGCAGAAGCGGCTAGGTTCACCTAAGCAGCGGGATGATATTCCATCTGGTAAGCCCCCACTACCTAACAACACCGCATCACAATTCAGGAAAGGGGCTTACCACGAGTCGTTGGAGTTTGTGCAAGCCTTATGTGAAACATCATATGGTTTGGTAGATATATTTCCCATCGAAGATAGGAAGATTGCTCTTCGGGAGGTGATCCTTTGCACCTGACCTTCCATATCAATGATTAAATTCTAGTTGTCAGATATTACCTGCATAGCAATTGACTATTATTCATGTTTCTTCTGTTTGGTTTTAGTCTCTTGCAGAGATCAATTTTCATTTATCTGAAGCTGAAACCACCGGAGGTATTTTCTGAAATTATATCTTAAGCGGAGTTATTATGTGGAGGTTTACTTTATTTGTCTAGCTTAAATATATTCAGCCTGCATACAATACCTCGGTCATGTATGCTTTCCTCTGAAATAGTATGTAATGTTTTTAGCCTTTTCTATGTTGCTGAGACCTAATTATGGTTATTTTCTTAAGAAAGTAGCATGTCCTTTAAATCATATTTTGATGTGGATTTTACATAATTCCAATGGTGGTAGATGTTGGCCATTGTTTATCTGATTACTGTTCATAACATATTGCAGTCTTTTCACTCTCTTGTTTAGAGGATATTTTTATTTACATTCTTCTTTCTCTATTCTCATTTATTTTCCTCTCTTATATAGATTTTCTTTCGAATTGTGCTTCTCCATTGAGAGAATTATGTGGTCCAATCTTTCTGGCATCTAAACGTCAGCTATTGGAAGCATTTTTGGATTCTTTCTGTTATATTTCATCTTTATTGATTCTGTTGTGGTAAATATTTTCGTTATCAGATACTATTTTCCTTTTTAACCTTCCAGGAATTTGCTTTCCAATGGGGAGAGGAGTTTACCGTGTTGTTCATATTCCTGAAGACGAATCCATTCTTTTGAACTCTAGGGAAAAGGCACCGTACATGATCTCCGTGGAAGTTTTGAAAGCAGAGACACCCAGGTAAAAAAAAATTTCTTTCTTAAAAGTTACTAATCTACTGCTTCTAATTTTTTATAGGTACTAATCTACTTCTTTTCTAGAAAACTACCTTATATTCTATCCCCCGTTGATCGTATTAGAACTTTGCATCATAAAACTCTCCCATTGTTCTTATGTTTCTGAAATTTGTTGTGGCAGTGCTAAAGATACATCCAACTCGCATAAGCTCTCTAAAGGGGGCATTCCATTGGCAAACGGGGACGCATTCTTGCAAAAGCCACCTCCATGGGCTTATCCACTATGGAGTACTCAGGAAGTTTATCGCAATAGTGCTGACCGAATGTCGCTATCCACAGCCCAAGCAATTGATCAAGCAATGACTCCTAAGACGGAGGTGAAGGTGAAACTTGTCAATGTAAGCCTCTCAGTGGAGAATCGTTCGTCGTCTCCTGAATCAATGAGTAATCCATTTGATGATGTTCTGGCTAAGGCCCCAAAAACTGGGCTGGACACTGATCTTGAATGGGTAAGGGTGGTCGTGACGGCTGACCCAGGACTTCGAATGGAAAGCATTCCTGATCCAGCAGTCCCACGTAAAAAGGAACATCGTCGTGTTCCCAGTACCGTTGCCATGGAGGAAGTAAGGGTGAGTGTTTCTTGACCGATATCTTGTAGGAGGCAATTACTTTTATGTTTTTGTCATTTGAACTAACTGATACATCATGTCTCCTAGTCGTTGAAACAACTATGATACTCAATTGAGTTGTTCTTTTTAGTGCATGACTTGTTCTTGTCCTATACAGTTCATTTACTTATAGAGGCATCTAAGGTTAGGAAGCCAATATATTGATATTGTTTGTGTTCTGTTTGGTGTTGTTTCTGTACCCGTCATTAATCCTCAATCTAATCACTTATGCAGGCTGCTGCAGCAAAAGGAGAGGCACCTCCAGGCCTTCCTCTCAAAGGGGCTGGTCAGGATTCGTCAGATGCACAACCAAAGGTGAATGCATGTTTAAGAATATGGATCTTCATTTTCCTGATTCTGTTTTAAATGTTGTACCTTCTTTTTATTTATTTGTTTGTGTTGTTCACCAGGCCAATGGTGGAATGCTGAAGGAAGGTGATGCCTTATCAGGTGAACTTTGGGAGGGAAAGCGAGAGAGAATTCGTAAAGCTTCAATATATGGCAAAGTACCTGGTTGGGACCTTCGTTCTGTAAGTGCTACATAAGGCCGTACCCTTTAACTTTAATACTGAGGTCTCCTCGAGTATATTCCTCTAGTAACCAGAGTTTCTGTTATTCTGGTTGATACTGCTGATGTTTATTGTCTGAAGGACCATAACTCGTCATTCCAGAATATATCATATATGTTAAAGGAATATTAAGATATTTTATTATCTCGTTTCTTGTTGGATAAGTGAAAATAACTAATACTATTTGACATCCATTCAGTCTTGATCATAGCATTTTTCTACTTAAACTTGCAAAAATATAGAGATCAAATGACTAACACACGATTCTATGATCACTCTCTGAGAGGGTCTGCTTATGATAAGCTTCTGCTTTTGGTTCTCTTCCAGCGACACTTGAAGTTAGTTTGTTGTTGACATTGAAAAGCTGTTCTTAAAGGAGTTAGATACTTTCCTTGCTTAATCTTTACTGAATTGTGTCCTTCTGTGTTGACCCTTTTTTTGTATGATATTCTGTCTATTTCTATGTTTTAAGTGGCTCTAGATCTTCTTCGCAGATCATTGTGAAGAGCGGTGATGATTGCCGGCAGGAACATCTTGCTGTGCAACTCATTTCTCACTTTTATGGTGGGTGATATTTTCTTATCTCTATCAATATCTGTTAATATCCTATTTCTTAGGGTATGGCTTCTCATTTTTTGAAGGCTTTCTTATTATGTTATCTAAGATGAGTATATTTCCGTCTATTCGAGTAACTGTATTGTTCATGTGTTAGATATATTCCAAGAAGCAGGTTTACCTCTCTGGTTGCATCCTTATGAAGTCTTGGTTACATCTTCGTATACTGCCTTAATAGAAACAATTCCAGATACGGTAATGTTGTAAACCAGAATCCTCCTTCAATTGTACTAGTATCTGCATATGCATTTACTTGCTACGTTGTATCCTGTAATCAATCTTTTTACACTGAACGTGTATGTAAAACGTACGGTTTTCCTCTCTTGCAGGCTTCTATTCATTCTATCAAAAGTAGATACCCCAACATAACAAGCTTACGTGATTTCTTTGCTGCAAAGTATAGAGAAAACACTCCAAGTTTTAAGCTAGCTCAGGTAATGTATTGCTAAGGTAGATCTTAATATTTTAATCAACCCACATGTTGGTTATTTCTTCCAAGAGTTTTCTCGACTTCAGCCTTTTAGACATGTTGTCTTTGAAATGGGAGAGGGTTCCAGAACTACATAAAGTGCATTTTTTAGTTGCATTGGATTTTCAAGCTAGCTTCTTTACGGATCATTCTCTACGAAAAGGAGCTGTTTGGTTTAAACTTTTAGGAGTTTTATGCGCATGTATTATATTACCCAATCTTACCAACCTGTATCGGATGCCCATAACTGGCTTCTTTTGCAGAGGAATTTTGTTGAGAGTATGGCCGGATATTCTTTGGTCTGTTACCTTCTGCAGGTACATGTCTTAGTGACCCCTTCTCAGTACATTTTTTAAAACATTTCTATATAAGCATCCATGTACGCTGAAACAGACTGATCTATGGGCTTTACACTTTCTGACGCTGTTAATAGGTTTCAACAATAGAATGCTTTGACGTTTTCTTGCTCATGGTTGTCATTTGATTTAGATTAAAGATCGTCATAATGGGAATCTTCTCTTGGATGAAGAGGGTCACATTATACACATTGATTTTGGTTTCATGCTATCAAATTCTCCTGGTGGTGTAAACTTTGAGAGTGCCCCATTTAAGTTAACGCGCGAACTTCTTGAGGTAAGGCGCTTATGCTTGGTCTAGTGATATTTTGAATATTCGTCTCTTTATAGAATTTTTCTGCTTATATTACTTTAGTCCAAAATATTACCAATAAAACACTGGTCAAAACCAGGTCATGGACTCTGATGCCGATGGGGTTCCAAGTGAGTTCTTTGACTATTTCAAGGTATATGCGTAGCTCTCCCCTCCCACCTTTGACACTAAATCGCTTAAGCCTCCATTTCTATTTTCTCCCGTTTTTGCTGAAGCGATTTAATTGTCATTTGTTGTTAGGTGCTATGTATTCAAGGATTCCTTACATGTCGAAAACACGCTGAACGGATTATTCTCTTAGTTGAAATGTTACAGGTACCGTAATATCTAGCTTCTTTTTACTAACCTGAATCATATATAGTAACACAAACCTATATATTTGCCTTGTAAATTCCATTTTTCTGGTTTTGTTCTGTTAGGATTCGGGTTTCCCTTGCTTCAAAGGCGGCCCCCGCACTATTCAGAACCTAAGAAAACGATTCCATCTAAGCTTAACCGAAGAGGTAAGCTTTTTTTTTATAATCTCCTTCAAATTCAACTTTTTGCATTATCCATTGTGTTTTTGTTTTTGCATTATCTACTGTTTGTAACAGTTTTCTTAATCTTCATTTTTTTGTTTTGGGGTTGGATCACGAAACCAGCAATGTGTCTCTTTGGTGCTCTCTCTCATCAGCAGTAGCTTAGATGCTTGGCGAACACGTCAGTATGATTACTATCAAAGGGTGTTGAATGGAATATTGTGATGTTCCAAAGCTATTTACAAAGAATCAACCTAATATAAGGGTATGTTGGGGTTGAAACGCCTAAAAACTTTGCGTTTTGAGGAAACCCTTTTCTCATAGTGTAGCAATCAGAATCCTTCCTAAGGCAGAAGAAAGATAAAAAAAAAAAAAAGCCTTTCCCTGAAGAGAAGCGATCAGCGTGTGTGCCTGGGAGAAGAAACCCAGTCGCACGTGTGATTCACACGTGTGAGGAGAGAAACTACACTTTGTGTATAGAATGTTTTCTTTGCAGAGGTTTGATTTCTTGCTTACTACTTGCAGTATGAAAAAAGTAAGGCAAAAGCCTTAATTTTCTTTCTTCCAAATGGCTCATAACAAAACCTTTTAGAGAGGACAAAAAGGGGTTATGTTTTTTTTTTTAAACGAAATTTGTTTCCAGTGAAAACTGATTTTGTGATATTATTGTATAAATTGTGTATTATCCTTTTAGCATCTGAGCAAGAAATTGTTTTATAAAACATATCTATATTTATGTTTTAATACAATTACAACCCTGGTATATATTGTAGATAAATTAACGAAACTACTTTTTCACTACAGCCGATGACAAATCAAAGTTTCAAACATGCTTTTTTTTTGCTTCCACCTCTAACAAGTGATGTTGTAGCTTACACTCCCATGCATTCTTCTCCTCTTCCTGAAGTTCCTTGGACACCACTGACGATTATATTCGTTGCTGGATCTCTTTTTTGTTGTTGATGAGTCTCTGCTTTTAGACGGATTCAACAACCAATATTAGGTAAGTCTCTGCATCATGCTTTTGATGAATGAGATTCAAAGTTCCCTAAAAGAAATTTTTTGTTGATTTGCCTCTTAATCTCCAGACGCTGGTTTTCTTAGGAGATGGCAATTCAGCATAATGCTGGACTTGAGCGTCGAGCTGTTCACAGAGTTACATGAGCTGATTCAGCCATAGTCAGTCACTGCTCAAGCCGGTAATCACGTTGACTCGAGAAGCAACGGTCAGACTTAGGACCATATTTAGTAGTCCCTGCTGATTATGATCCTTCTTGATTTGCTGCCATGGAAACAGAGACCAAACATATGAAGACAAAAGGAGAGACAAACCGACGAATCATTAGTACACTTGGAACCGTAAGATAACTTCTAGTGTTTTTTGGTTCTGCAATTGTGTTGTCTTAAATTGTACATTTCATCATCATTTATGCGCCAAAGACCTTTATTAACATCTGTATTTTCATGAAATTTTAGCTTCAATGATAATGGCCACCCTTAGTTTTAATTTAGAGGCTACAAGGATGATGTCACGGGGGACATATTTACAGATACGGAGATGTAAGTTTAGATGCACAAACGTTATAAGGATTTTTTATCTAATTTACTGCTTTTTTCAATTTTACCTCGACCAAGCAGACGACTTTCTACTTCGATTGATCCTTTTTATCCTCTGAAAATCCTTTCCAGTTTCCACCTTTACAAGAAAAACAATTTCGCCCTACGAAAATGGCGAGCCTTGTCTTCAATACGCCATGGCTTAGGGTTAGGTCTTTACCCGAGCTAGCTCCTACTTTCCTCCGCCGACGTCAGTCTTCTTTATTATACTGTTCCAGGCGAAGCTTCGCTGTGGTCGCGTGTTCATCACCCAGTGATAATAGTGGTGGTTCTGTCAGAGTTCGTTTCGCGCCTTCTCCCACTGGTAATCTCCATGTAGGGGGAGCAAGGACTGCTCTTTTCAACTACCTGTTCGCGAGGTTCGTGATGTGATTAAGAGTCGTTTTCTTTCTGAACAGAACGAGGCTAAGAGTTTTTGGGCTTGTAACTGATGGAGTTACACAGGTCCAAAGGAGGCAAATTTGTGCTGAGGATCGAGGATACGGATTTAGAGAGATCAACACGTGAATCTGAAGCAGCTGTTCTTCAGGATCTCTCATGGCTAGGTCTTGATTGGGATGAAGGTTACTTCTTCTTCTCTTACGCTTATTGAAGTGTGTTTTTTGTTCTCAATGGTGGTGTAATGAAAATTAGGATTGAAATCGCAGGTCCTGGGGTTGGTGGAGACTTTGGTCCGTATCGACAATCCGAAAGAAATGCTTTGTACAAACAATTTGCAGAGAAGCTTTTAGAGTCGGGTCATGTCTATCGCTGCTTTTGCTCTAGTGAGGTGAAAATCTTCAATCTCTCTTTAGAAAAAAACTGTTGCTTGTTGGAACTGGATTCTGTTGTTGACTTTAGTTCTTCGTATGTTATGTAGGAGCTTGTAAAAATGAAAGAAATTGCAAAGTTAAAACAACTGCCTCCAGTATATACTGGTAAATGGGCAACTGCTTCTGATGCTGAAATAGAGCAAGAGTTAGAAAAGGGGACACCTTTTACTTACCGTTTTCGTGTGCCAAAAGAAGGGTCTTTGAAAATCCATGACTTGATTCGTGGTGAGGTACGTTTTACTGTGCTTATTCTCAATCTACGATTGGATATTATAATGCTGCAACCTTTCGTTGTGATCTAAGAGAATTTACTTTTAGCTAATCCATTGTAAAAAAGGTCTCCATTGATGCATGTTATGAAAAGTTTGATGAGCTCTTTTTGTTTACTTGGTGTGGTTATTGACCATGTGGTAATGCCTTGAAGGTAAGTTGGAATTTGGATACTCTTGGAGATTTTGTGGTAATGAGAAGTAATGGCCAACCTGTTTACAACTTTTGTGTTACGGTAGATGATGCTACCATGGCTATATCGCATGTTATAAGGTTACTCCAGTGTCTTTTTTTTAGAATTTGTAAACATGTTTGAATGTTAGCTTGATCAAATCCATTAACTTTCATTTCAGGGCTGAAGAACATTTACCTAATACTTTGAGACAGGCTCTAATTTACAAGGTGGGCACTAACTTATGTGTGTTTGTCCAATTGCTTCCGGAAGTTATGTCATCCTGAATATAATAGGAAGAATTTTTCTGTCTGCATCAACCAATGGCAGGCTCTGGAGTTCCCGATGCCTCAGTTTGCACACGTTTCTTTAATTCTAGCTCCTGATAGAAGTAAACTGTCAAAGCGCCATGGGGCAACTTCTGTAGGCCAGGTAATTGTAGCTGTTATTGCCTTTACTTCACACTGATCATAGATTACTGATTACTCAGTTGCTGATTCTTAAACTAATTTCTTCTCTACGTTCCTTTGTAAAAAAACAGTACAGAGAGATGGGATATTTGCCTCAGGGAATGGTTAACTATTTGGCACTTTTAGGCTGGGGAGACGGCACTGAAAATGAATTTTTTACACTTGAGGAACTTGGTGGGTCCTTGTTGACTATAATTTTATTGTGTTTGATCTTCATCCTCATTTACTTCTCTGATTCTTGGTAAATGCTTGTTCTTGATTTGCAGTCGAAAAATTCTCGATTGAACGTGTCAACAAAAGTGGTGCGATTTTCGACTCAACAAAATTAAGGTGATTAGGAATTTGCTTAAGGGTTTGAATTATCCATTCTTCTCTTTTTTTTGTATCTCTGTTTGTTCTTTATTTTTTGCTCATAAATAGATTGAATGTTGCATATCTATAAATTCAAAGATGGATGAATGGTCAACATCTGAGGGCACTTCCATTTGAACAACTGAAAAAACTTGTTGGTGAACGATGGAAAAGCGCCGGTATCCTAACAGAATCTGAAGGGGTATTTGTAGATGTAAGATTTCTAATCATGTCTCCACATTTTCTTGTGATCTTGATATAAGGTCATGTCTGTTATTTTCTGAGGAATTTCATTATAGTATCCTGATCAGACTAACCGAGTTTGAGCATTTTGTTGAAGTACAGGAAGCCGTCGAGCTTCTCAAGGATGGGATTGACTTGGTGACAGATTCAGACAAAGTACTTTTGAACTTGCTTTCATATCCTTTACATTCTACATTGGCTAGGTAACTATCAAACGGGTTGATCTCCTGCCTTCTTCCTTCCATTTTTACGGTTATCTTGGAGCTCTGAGCTTGTGGTGATTTTAGTTTTGCTGCACCTGATGCAGCCCTGAAGCTAAGCCCGCCGTGGAAGACAAGCTTCATGAAGTAGCAGCCAGCCTCATAGCTGCTTATGACAGTGGTGAGATTCCGAGCGCTTTATCAGAAGGAAAAGGTGGTTGGCAGAAATGGGTGAAAGCCTTTGGCAAATCATTGAAACGCAAAGTTAGTCATCTCATTAACCCAGTTAATACCAATATAAAATCTGCTCTCTTTTAATGAACAAACCTTACAAGAGATTGTTCTGGTACTGGTTATAGGGAAAATCACTTTTCATGCCACTACGAGTGTTGCTAACAGGAAAACTCCATGGACCTGAGATGGCCACCAGTATTGTTCTGATTCACAATGCTGGAAGTCCTGGCATTGTGGTTCCTCAGGCCGGGTTTGTGTCCATGGAGGAACGGTTTAAGATCCTTAGGGAGGTGGACTGGGAAGCTTTGAACAAAGGCGAGAGTGTACCTCTTGAATCTACAGCTGCAGTATCAACCTGAGGAATTTTCTTAGTCTTCGATTAGTTGGTGAAAAGACCAACCCCAAAGATTTGATTTCTTTCTTTGTTGTCCGAAACAATTGTAGAGTATTTTGTTCTTGATCAATCACTTGCGGGTTTTTGCCTAAACTTAGGATCAAAACAGAAAGCAGAAAAATCACAAGGCCAGTTTTTAATTTGCTTCCTACGCTCTGTTTTCTTGCTTTCTTTTGTTGTTACATTTGTTCTTATAATTGTTAAAGCTCTCCTCATTTTACGAAGCACATTGTTCTTTACGAAGAATGGACATGTCAATTGGAATCAGTCCAAAATCTAAGTTACACCTCAAAAAAAGTTTAGGTTTTTCGAGCTAATCCTGCTCAGGCTCGGGCAATTTCGGGTTTGGCCCGACTAAAACAGGATAACCAAGGAGAGTTTTTTGGGGGTTTGGAGCAGTTTGTGTGGTGGGGACTGAGGTGAAGCTAACCACATAAACACTTGAGAGAGAATCTCAAAAGACTCAAACTTTAAAAGCTTCAAGCTTAAAGTAACTAAAAAATAGTTGGACTTTTGCCAATAGGACTGAAGGGAAATCTCACCTTATCCACATTCCAACCACAAGCCCTTATTGCATTCACGTCCACGTCATCAACATCATCATCTTCCTCAATCGTTTCTTATACTAAAATCTAATCTCTTCCCTCTTCACCAACCAAACCCAAAATTCTTGAATTTTTTTCCCCAAAGATCTCTAATGGCGGCCATGAACTCGAGTGTACTCACCTGCAGCCACGCAATCTCTGGTTCTGGCTCAGTGGAGTTAAATCAGAAAGTGGGTTTGGTGAATGCATCAGTTGGGTTTGGTCAGAAGAAACAGATGATTATGCCTGTGATCAAAGCTCAAAGAGTTGTTGTTGATGATGTTAATGGATCTAATGGAAGAAGATCAGCCATGGTTTTCTTAGCTGCTGCACTCTTCTCTTCTGCTGCTGTTTCTGCTTCTGCTAACGCTGGTGTTTTCGATGAATACCTTGAAAGGAGCAAAGCCAACAAAGTAAAATCTTTGAAAACTCTGAATCTTGAGATTTCTAAACCATTTTATGCAAATTATTTTGCTGTTTTTTTCTTAAAAAAATATTGTTTTGGGATTATAGGAACTTAATGATAAGAAGAGACTGGCAACAAGTGGAGCAAACTTCTCTAGAGCATTCACAGTTCAATTCGGAAGCTGCAAGTTCCCTGAGAATTTCACTGGCTGTCAAGATCTTGCCAAGCAAAAGGTTTCCCAAAAATTCAATCTTTTTTTGTCTTTGGGGAAAAGGGTCAGTGATAAGATTATGATGTTCTTCTTCGTTTTACATTTGCAGAAAGTTCCATTTATCTCAGAAGATTTAGCGTTGGAATGCGAAGGGAAAGACAAATACAAGTGTGGTTCCAATGTTTTCTGGAAGTGGTGAAGAAGTTTATTTCTTTTTATCCATTCTTATATATATCCAACAACGTATCTATCTCTCTCTATCTCTATTCATCAAAGTTCTCATATCCATTTGAATCTATCAAGTTAAACTCAGTTGAGAACCCCCCAAGATTTATACATTTCACCGTAATCTAACTTAAACGAAGAACTTCAACTTCTTCAAGAAGAGAAAATAGTGCGATTAGTACAAACAAATGACTCAACGCATAAAAAATAAAATTTTAAAAGACGACCATAAAGAGATGATGGTAACGTTAAGAGTGTATTTGAAGTAAAGTTTTCTTTTTTTCTCAAGCGATAGCGTAAGTGAGAGTTTCTACTTCAGTGGGTCGCCAAAATGATTTTTGAACAGAAAGCAAACCTTCTTTTTCCTTAGAATAAGTCATACGAACTTCCCATTTCATCGCTTTAACCATTGCTTCCACTTGTTGTATTGTTTCCGCATCGTCCCGAACTATCAATTTCCCTTCCGGTCTCAAAACCCGATCCACTTCTGCAATTACCGCTGTTAGATTGCACCTGTAAAGTAAACACTAATTTGTTAGTTATTGAGTTCTGTTGTTTGAAAAAGAGATTCTCGTTCTTATCAACTAACCTTTGTTTGAGTTTGGAGAAAAGATGATCGGCGTGAAGAAGATCATATGATCTCGGGTAGGTACTGAAAGATTCACACCAATCGTGGTAAATACCGAAGAGTCCTCGTTCGTAAATTATGGCAAGTGTGTCCGGTGAATCTATTGGAACCACATTCATGACCCACAGCTTCAATTCTCTTAGAGCTGCCGCAAAACTGCAAGAGATTCAGCACAAACATTAAAGATGCTGCAGGAATAGCCAATAGAGTGTTTCTTGATTGATCTTGTATTATCAAAATTTGGATGAAAGTGGAAAGGGAAACAAACTATGTTTTACTTACCCTCCATAAACGGCTCTCATGTCCATGACATTTCTAACGGATGCCCAGTTAATTCCTAAACCTGTAAGGTAAGATTTGGTCACTACACGTTTCCAATGCTCATAATCCGAGCTGAAATCCTCTGGTGCTGCTTTGCCATAAACTCCAATCTGGGCACTCGATAACCAGTATGGAGGCTTCTCCAATCTCGCTGGCCATTGCTCAGGCCACTTGGATCCGCGAACTGTTTTGTCTTCCGGAGCAGTGTGCATGCATGCTTGAAGTGGCACTTTCCTACCAAAATCACACACGACAATACAAAACATGTATATGTAAACGTAGATATGATAATTTTTATACCTTAACAACTGAAGAAAGAAAAATCATACCAAGATGCATTTGGATCATCAGAGTCGGCACAAATTGGAGGTAGCTGTTCTGATCTGTTTGTATAGCATTCATTTGATGTAGGCTTTCTGTAAGTAGCTACACCTACTCCATTGATAGTGTCCTTGTTAATGGATATGAGTTCCCAACACATCTTCTTAGTGAGTTCACTCATAGCTGCATAAGTCAACAACAACGAAGTTACACAAAGCGTGTTCCAGTGAAATAAGAAACAAATCTGGAAAAAAAAAACTAACGTTTATTTACAACCTTTCCAAATCTCAACATCTTCGGTCTTTTTCTGATAAACAGGAGTAGCAGACCACACAAAGAAACCACCGGGTCTCAATACACGGTTAAGCTCCAGAAGGAGTTTACCACCTGTCCATGTAAATTGTGCGCACAAACATCATAAACAGATGACAAAGAGTTGAACGCAGCAATAGAAACAGACAGATGAATCTTAGTCAATGTGGTGGTGGTGGGGGGTGGGGGTGGGTGGGTTATGTTACTTACCTTCTATGTGCCATGGCACTCTACAGCGAGCACAGTGAACAATGTCAAAAACTCTGCCAGGGAAAGGTAGCCTGGTAGTGCCCATCACTGCAGAAATGGCGGGAATGCCTCTCTCAAGAGCAAATTGCACTTGAGCTTCATGTTCATCTTTAGGTGCAAGAGACATCGTGATCACATCTCTGTCAAATAGGAAACCTCCAAAGCTTGCAACACCACATCCAACATCCAAGACCACGCGAGAGCGTTTACCCCATGCAATATCATGGACAGACTGTAAATCAGATTTTCATCAGAAGGGGAACTTCCATAAGCAAAAAAATTACACTAGGTGAAAACCAATTCAGACCTCTAACAAATTAAGGGAGTAGAAAACAACTGTATGCATAAAATAAACAATAAGATTATATTTAAAACCAGCAATCCAATTCAGACTTTCTAAAAAAAAATACATCTGAATACCAACCTCCTGTATGAAATCAATGTAATGAAGAGCACCATGCTTGAATTGGGTTCCTCCACCAGGAAAAGTCAAATACTCACCGGTAACTTTAACCCAATTTTGATGCCCCTTGTACTCAGCAAGCTTGGTATGAGGGACGTTCGTGTACCAGATCTGCATAAATGAAACTATTTTTATTAATGTTTAGAGTAAAATATATAATGGGAGTGCGAACAAACTTGGCAGACCTTTTCTCGACTTTTGGGCCACCCAATTGGCCGCTTGTATCCTTCTGGCAAAGGAACGAGGCAGGTGGGTGCGCTGTCTGGGCAGTGCCTCTCACGATGCTCATAATGTTTAGTACTCTTAAGTCTCCTAATGGCTTGCACATTATCGAGACACGGAATGTAATCCGGTCCGGCAGTTGTATTGCAGAGTCTCCATTTGTAATCAATTTGATCCCCAGAACCCTTTTGAGCTTCTTTTTCATTTCTGGACTCTGTTGCTTGGGTTGAAAATGAACCATTTTGTGCAAGAGTTTCATTCAGTAGCTCTAACTGTGCCCCAGGAGGCGAAAGATCACCTGAGGTCTCGTTTTTAGGTTGACTCTCTTGCTCTACTTGAACATCCACATTTGTCTCAGTGTTATCCTTCTCAGTCAATGTTTCATTATCTTCATTGCCTTCTTTGGTGTCTTTATCATCTTTGACACCTTTCTCTTCTGTATCGTCGTCACTGGACTTTTTCTCACTATCATCAGCCTCAGATTTCTTTTGGCTTTCACCATCCTCACCAGACTCATTGTCCTCCGTTTCAGGTTTAGTTTGCTTTTCATTCAAGCCAGGATTTTCTTCATCTAGATTGCCTTTCAAAACCTTTTTCTCTTCTGAATCACTTCCACCACCATTTTCTGACTTGGAGTCATCATTTTTGTTTTCCTCACCTTCGGTCTCAATTTTTGTGTCACCAGATGAAGTAGAATCTTCTTTAGTTTTCTCTTCCGGGTTCTCTTGTTTGCTTGAGCTCTCATCGCCTTGAGGCAACCTTGCATCACCACCTCCTTTGTTCTTCTCCTTTGGTGTTTCACCAGATGCCTCTTCAAACTTCTCGCCGTTGCCCTCTTCCACAGGTGGGGTTAACTGTTTCTTTATCCCATCTTTGTTGTTCAGAGAAACCACATCAACATTCTGAGCGGGTCCAACTGAAGATGATGTCATCATCCAGATACCGACTAAGCATAGAGCCACAAATACCACAACTGTCACTGTTGAGCAATAGTTTGATGAGGGCCTCCTGTTATCTATCCTAGTGTACCTTGGTTGTGCCATGATTCAAAATTGAACAATAGACGATAACAAACGTGAACGCCTACACAGACAGAGAAACGAGGAATATGGATGTTAGCATGAAATAAGATCTATATCATCATATCTGGAGAGATAGCAAGACAAGTGTAGAAAACAACTGCAAACAAAACTTAATTCTTCATTTCTTAACTCCGCTAAACCAATGTAACATATTTCTTCCAGATGCGTACATCAGCTCCATCTCGTCTAACTTCACTGGATGAGAAAATCCAGCTACATACTGGTTGCAAAATTAAAGAAATGTGATAGCTCTGAACTCTAAAAATAATTGGCGAGGCCATGCCCATGTTTATTTAGTGGAGAAATGTGATAGCTCTGAACTCTAAAAGTCCAGCTACAATGGTAATGTCAGTAGATGTGTGTAAACCCTTCTCATTGCACTTCAAAATCACTCCTAAAAGTTACTCCCTCGAAATATACATTTCAATTTCTAAAGAAAAAAAGGATCAACCAAGGGGAATCATAGAATTTCGAGTCCATATTAGTCAAGGAACAAACGACACCGCTAATAACCTTCAACAAAAATCTCAAGAACAACAAGATTCCATCAACATAATACCGAAGAAAAATCATCAGATCCGCAACAGATCTATGTAGAAGAACCATTTTGCTACATCATCGAGGTCGTCATTCAGCAACGTAACATAAAAAAACCAATAAAATCACACAACGATAAGATACAGAGGAATATACATAAGGCATACCTTAAACAGGCGTGAAGCCAATGAGAGAACGAAAGAACGGAGAACCTGAATCTCGATTTTCAGCTACGGAGCCATTTTCCGTCACTTTCTCGAGAACATTCGAATGGCACGGGTAATGTTTGGAAGAGCGTAAGATGAGGAGGAAAAAGTATATATATACACGATAGAAGAGAGATTGATCTTATGAATTTGATTACACAAAAATATCTTTACTAATTAGTAGTAAACAAATAATATTAATGATTTAAATTTAAAAATTGGGGGAAAATTGCTTATTTTAGATAAGCGGAAAGAAAGAGGGAACTACGGAGCAGCCGTGAATTTAGTTATGGAAAATCTAATTACTCCAAATAAATCATTCCTTTTAGATTATTTTTGGTTAGACAAAAACTAATTGAATCAAATTGCTTAAAACCTTAACATTCTTTATATATATATATATATATTAGTTTTAATTATATATTACCATGATATAAACCAAGTTGTTGGGGAGTAGTTAATTACTATGCATGATTTTAGGTGAAAGCAAAATCACACTTTTTCAACTTTACTCATTGATTTCTCTTTCCTTTAGTCACCTCTTTTTTAGAATAAACTAAAATCTCATTTTAAACTAACAAAAAAGCAGGTGAAAAATAACTAATGTCTTGCATATTTTCAAAATTTTACGTTTGTGGGAAAATAATTCGCAATATTTATGCGTTTGAACCAATTTTTTAAATATTTAGTAAAAATCATGTCTAGATTGATTAGTCAAAAACTAGGCTAATGTTGATAATCTACTTATGGTCAGGATGTTGATAATCTACTTATGGTCAGGATGTTGATAATCTACTTATGGTCAGGTTCCTGCGGCACTATTAGCGACATATTGTTATTTGTTTAGTTGCCGCACGTATTTGGGATAGACACACCGGTTATATGTTGTGTCATGCGTCATAATACGTCATAATTTTTTCGATTGGTGATTAAAACAGAATTACGACTAAAAATTTACGATCAATCGCAATTACAACTGTTAGCAACAGACAAACGAATAACATCTTCCGCAACCGTACCCTTAGGATTAAATGCAGCCGTAACCACAGTCATCTGTGGTGACCAAACGAACAAAACTAATTATTATTCATGTGATTAACATAGATAAAATTCAATAGAGTTTCAACACACCTTTTTGTTAATATTATGTAGTACGTGCCAATACACATACTAATTATTGACAAGGATTAGACAAAACATTTTGTTTATTTAAAAAGTAGTCTATTTTTTAACACGAGTGTTTCCGGATTTGGTGGATCTTAAAATGAGTCCCCATATTAAGAAAGTGTACTATGAATGTCGGCACATAAAATCCACACATCGAGAAGTTTCCAACATGTCAAAGTAGTGCACAAAACGGCTCGGTCATGTTTATTTTTCTAGAGTTTTCACTTTTAGCAGTTGAACTGAAATTCAGTACAACACGAATAGTTGAGTATAACTTTGTTACTTTGACATGCATTGTCAGTTATTTTAATCATTGTGAACATTTGAAGACAAAAAGGTAAAAATCTGCTTCGTTATCTATTTACGAATTTGCTGGAGTTTCGAATATAGTTTAAGAATTAAACGCTAATTGCTTTATTATGAGAAGAGTTAACGCGAAACAAAAAGAAGATGAATCACCAAAACTATCACTACTTTATTGCGCGAAAACTCAAGAAAGCGAAAGAAACGCATCATCAACGTTGGATTTAAGAGTCACTTGTACAATGGTTATTGTTGATTGACGAACATGTGAAGTATCCAGATTCAGAGGTGGAATTCGTGATTTCTTGCTCTACAGATCTGGAGTTCACTGCTCTCTCGATCATCAGTCGATTTATTCGTTTCACGGTAAAGATTCTACAATCTTCGCGTCTGGAAAATTCGTAAATCACGAGCTGGATGCGGAGAAATTTGTTATTTCAGTTGAAACTGTATATTGACTTTGGGGTTTAAGAGTAGCAGAGTGTTTTTTTTTTCAATGGGTTTAATCAAATTTTGTGCGTCTTTCTGTTTGGATTGTTTTCTGATTTGGATGCATTCGGGATAAAGAAGAAAATTCGTTGTTTTGCTCATTTAACTTCCTATTATCAAAGGGATTTGGGATATGAGAATTCGACTGTTTTTGCTTTTGAATGCCGAACAATGACTTTACACTATGTGACTGTTCTCTTAATGAATCTTGTACTTCAACTACAGAGCAAGGAGCTTTCTTTTGTGGAGAGAGTTGATATTATCTCTGGCTTTCGGTCTAAGATGTTTGGGGGAAAAAGATACATACTCAGAGGGAGTGTATCACTTGCCTTAGTTTCTCTCATCCTTTTGATGATAATACTCCTGGCTTCCGAGAGAAACCCACTTCGTAACTCTCTGTTTGAAGTAAAACGTCAGTTTTCAGCTTCTTCTTCAGGTATGTCAATGCTCCCATCTTTTAGTATTCAGTTTTTGGTTATGTCTTCTGCTATTTAGTATCCAAACTTTTGAACTCTCGTTATCTCAAGAAATTGTAGACTTGTAGTCTGGTTTTGTGATACATTTTGGTTTCCTATTCAGTTTGTAACTTTGCAAAGGGGCAATGGGTCCAAGACCGGAAGCGACCATTATATTCTGGTTTTGAATGTAAACAGTGGCTATCAACCATGTGGGCCTGTAGGATAATGGGCAGACCCGATTTCTCATTTGAGGGTTATCGGTGGCAGCCAGAAGGTTGCAACATGCCACAGTTCGACAGATTCACCTTCTTGAGAAGGTATGGCAGATTTTTTTCTCAAACAATTCTGCCTCTTTTTGATGAACTCTCGCTACAGCTACTTTAACTAGTCTGAGAACTTCCAGCACATTCTGAATTTCAAATAACGAATATTCTTGAATCATACATGGTCCTTTTCTGTAGTGTGATACTGTGATGTAATTGTATATGATTTCTGTGAATATGTTGTAGCTGAGAAAAATTCTGAAAGTACCTCAAATTGCTTACTGCAACTTTATTTCTTTTTCTGCTTCTATTTTTAGAATGCAGAACAAGACTATAGCATTTATAGGAGACTCATTGGGACGGCAACAGTTTCAATCCCTGATGTGTATGGCCACTGGGGGTGGAGAGAGCCCGGAGGTTCAAAACGTGGGATGGGAGTATGGTCTGGTAAAACCCAAAGGAGCTCTCCGTCCGGATGGTTGGGCTTATCGTTTCCCGACTACAAACACAACGATCTTGTATTACTGGTCAGCTAGTTTATCGGATTTGGTGCCTATGAACAACACAGATCCACCTCGTGTTACTGCAATGCATCTGGACCGTCCACCAGCATTCATGAGGAACTACCTTGACCGTTTTGATGTATTGGTTTTAAACACTGGTCACCATTGGAACAGAGGCAAGATCGAAGGAAATCATTGGGTGATGCACGTAAATGGAACACGGGTCAAAGGTGAATATCTCAAGGACATCAGAGACGCTAAGGATTTTAAAATACACAGTGTTGTAAAGTGGCTGGATGCACAGCTTCCATTGCATCCGCGGTTGAGAGCTTTCTTTAGGACGATTTCTCCGAGGCATTTTAGAAACGGGGATTGGAATACCGGTGGAAACTGCAAAAACACGATCCCTTTGTCTAGAGGAAGTGAAATCACAGGCGATGAAGGATCGATGGATACAACGGTGGAGAGTGCTGTGAATGGGACAAGGATCAAGATTCTTGACATAACTGCACTTTCTGAGCTAAGAGATGAAGCTCATATCTCAGGGTCTAAACTCAAACCCAGAAAACCGAAAAAGGCGAGTAACTTGACATTGACTCCAACGGTCAACGATTGCTTGCATTGGTGCTTACCTGGGATCCCTGATACTTGGAATGAACTTTTCATTGCCCAGATTTAATAAAGTACTCAACACCATCACACTCCAAAAAGGTAGTTCAATGGATCTATTGATTCTTTGGACGCATACAATACAGATAGACAGATAGTTGATTCTTATGATTGCATACTTATATGTAATGTCACAATCTGGTTGATAATACACGAAACGACAAATCTTTTTCTTAACCGAAACCGATATGGTTACACAATCTAACATTAACTGGCATTAAGAACCGGTTTACTTACGGGAGGAAAGACTTTCTTCTTTTCTTTTTCATCAAACTGGGGAGACTTTGTTTCTTTTCTGACTTTCAAGACATGGCGAGTTTCGAGAAATTCGAGTCCATATTCGGAGAACTCGTACCCGAACGCCCGGATCCGGGTACGGGTCTTCTCCGGCGATGTCTCTTCCACGTCTACGCTTCCGATTTATTTCATTTGACCATCCATTTAACGGACTTTGTCTCAGGCGTCTGGACAACCATCCTTTCCGTCTCGCAGCTAGACGATATGGTGCCTTTACTCTTCGTTTTTCGTTTTTGCTTTCAGTTTGGGGTTTTCTGGTGTGAATAAACTGTTAATTCTCTGAAACTTGATGATTAATGGATTGTTATTGGGATTGCACTTGATTTTGAAACAGAGGGATACTGTAGGGGTTGGTGGTTCGTGGTCGGAGTTCCTCGATTATACTGTCGCTTCCTTGAAATCTGACAATGTGAAGCTTCTCCTGGGAGAAAATTCAAAAGGTAAATTTCTCATACCTTGTTATGTTCTACACTTTCTTCATACATGAAAATTGAATGCTATGTGGCTTTACTTCCGCTTGGAAAACATACTTGGTTCACCTGATACTTTTAGAATTTATGACATCCTTAACTTTGTGCCTCTACATCTTTTGCTCTTTAATGTTTTTGCTTGCTCGAGCTTGTGTCTAAATATTCTGCTTTACAGTATTCTTAGTTGTGTTGCTCACCATACTCTTTCAGGTGTTGAGACTGCGCGGTTAGTTTCTCAGAAGGCCAAAGGAATGCCTCGTATAACAATTCTTCTAACAAAGATGGTAGATTCATCTGCTAATGAGGCAATGGCAAATCTGTGTCTCGAGCTGTTCAGAGCATTCAAGAGCACGCAGAACTTACTAGGTAAACATTTAATCTCAGCAAGGCCACTCTGCTGTTCTGGCAAAAAAAGACCAGGAAAAATCTAAAATTTACTTTTTTCTCTGAAATAGTACTGTTTTTTACCTTAACGTTCTACCCTTTTGTTCCTTTTTTGTGCTTTCAGGGGAAGTGAGCTCTTCAGCTGCAGCAACTGATGAAAAGGTATACTTGGTCTGGAAGTTCTAAGTGTGTTTTTCTAATCAAAGTTTTTTTAAAAAATCTGCTGCAATACTCTGTTCTTCCTTGGTTAAAAAATCTCATCTGTAATGAGAATCAGGGTAAAAGGGATGATATCCATAACCAACTGGAACGATATGCTTCTGGAAAACTAGATGTTATGGCTCCATTAACAACAGTTAATCGGGAAGACTCTCCCGGTTAGTCCTGTCCGCTGTTTAATCACATTTTTAGTCATTTATTTCCAGTTCTTCCCCAGAAAATCTCATATTTAAACAATAGTCATCATCATCACCGTTTTTCCCTTGTATTTTTTTATTATAGCCAAGCAATTTACTCGAGAAGCTAACACAGCAAAACCTGCTAAACGAGTACCTGCTCACCGGAGGTATAGAAATATCATCTCCTCATGCAACTTCCTATTAACATCAATAATCTTGATCTGAAATCCCAGCTTTGTTTTTTGTAGAGCCCGTAAACGAGGCGCTCTACTGCAGGATTCAGAAGAAGAGGATGGCTAATCAGAACATAACATCATTCTAGACGACACTTTAAACCCATCACCAGCTATCAGTAACAAACTGGATCTCCTCTTTGGGTGAAAGGTGTGAATATAGTCTGTAAGGTTTAACATAGATTCGTAGTGCATACATTAGAATCCATTTTTGGAAGATAAAAAGGAAACAAAATGGCATCTTGCTTGGCAAATAGTGCTTAACTCATTATCGTTTATTTTCCTCTAAGCACAAATTTCTTTGATATCTGACATGTCCAGTATAAGAATTAAGCATACGCACCAGTTAGCAGTTCAGACAAATACAAATATAGTTGCATCTCAGAAATGAAGATTCTCCTCTTCCATGGATTCTTTGACTGCCTTCAAGATCCATGGTTTGAGTTTCTTGGTGGTAACTATGATCCCCTGTTTTGTGAGCAAGATATTTTCCTTTCGAAAACTCCAGAGATTTCCCTGCAGCATTCGCAAACTACGCCTCCAGCTTCTGCACAAGGTTATTTTGTTCAGGTGGTCATATTTTACATATATAGTTTTTGTATCGATCATCATATTTGATAGGGTTATTATTAATCATTAACACACTAAACAAATCGTGTATGTTTCACCAATCATTCTACTAATCTCTCTATATGAGTTAACATTTATATAAGAAGTTTCGGCTGAAGTGTAATCTTTTTTTTTTTTCTGACGGCGCTGAAGTGTAATCTTCTTTCATAGTTATCATTTTTTCTTTTTTTCTTAAGTGAGAAAGGTCTTTTCAAATGACTTTTTAATATTTAAGTAGCCCGTAACCATAGGCTTTTTTTTTATTTCCCCCCGGCCCCCAACATTTTGATACTTTCACGAATCTTCCCAAAACCTTTTCAAAATAGGTTCACATATGTCACACTATTAACATAAAACAACTAAGAAAATGTTTCAACAGGCTTCATAAAAATTAAAATTATATTGAAAATAGAATTAGTGTTTTTTTTATATATATAACAAATGTTGAATTCTTTTTTAGTGATAAATAATCTTTGTGTGAAAAACAACAAAGTATACTGTCCAAGGAAGGACAACATTAACATGTATATTACAGTTGCGTGTCAGTGAAGTTTTTAAGAAGCAGCTTTTTCTTCTTCTTCTTCTTCTGTAATTGATTCTCTTACCGCTTTCAATAGCCTTGGGAACAGTTTCTGCGTCGTAACAACAATTCCTCTCTTGTAATCAAGATACTTCCCTTTAGAAAAGTCCAATGGATTCCCTGCTGCATCTGTCACTTTTCCTCCCGCTTCTGAAAGATACAACGTATGATCAATTCATGAACACTGGACCAAAAGCTATGTAGCATAGAGCTTAACGGGTTTTACCTGAGACTAGGATTGATCCAGCGGCGTGATTCCATATTGATTCGGGTCTTGCTTTGCGGGTAAACCTCAAGTATACCTCTCCATCTCCTCTACATAAAGCTGCATACTTTGTTTGACTGTTGATCTTGATTGGAGGTTCCTTTATCCCCAGTTTCTGTCATGCAAAAAATTCACAGATTTATCGCACAGTTAGAGTCATACTCAGACCAAACAAGAAGATATATAATGAACGCGACGAAGGTGTTACCTTAGCAATGGTGTTATGGATGGGGACAGGTGTGTGGTATGACTCGAAGAAATTAGCTTTCTCGGGATCGTCAGTGCTGCTTACCTCCACCTAATAGCACATTGTGTAATACTTCATGTAAGATATTGAAAAAGTTTAATGCAACTAAACAGAGTAGGTTTACCTTTACAGGAGGAGAGTCAACATTGAGTGACTGGACATAAGTCCCAGTGCCAACCGCGCCAAAGAAAAGGCAACCCATTTTTTCAGGTGAAGCCTTCTGCGTGTTAGTACTAGCATTGAAGGCCATAGGAAGCTTAGGACAAGCCATTACACCAACTACTACTTTTCCTTCCACTAGCAATGCCAACCCTATTGCATATTGTTCTCCTCTTATAAATCTACAAGATGGAATTTGCCGGGTAATGAAAAAATATGCAATTACGAGTATACTCTATGATAGTTACAATAATGGCAATAACAGAAAAGGAAATACAGAGTTTGATTAGTCTGAGTCTTCATAAAGGTCGATTTGCATCAATGAAATGATATGAAGTTAAAGTTGGATTAAGGGCTAACCGGTTCACAAGACTTGGGGCTTAATGTGTATTTTTCCATTCAGTAAATAAAGACTCACCCTCTGGTGCCACCTATGGGATCCAAGATCCAATGGCGACCCTTAGGACCCCCTTCTGATTTGCCACGGTCTATGGCGTTGAGAACATCATCCGAAGACAACGGAGAATCAGCATATGATTCATCGGTGGCAAGAGTATCTTTCACAAGTTCTGTAATACGTGCCAAAACAGTCTCAGCAGCAACTTTCCTCAGCTCACCAGAATCCTACACAAAAATTACAGAGAGAAGTTATAAACGAGTACAAAACTGATTGTGTCACTAAAACAAAAACTTCCACCGTTTTTCCATTTTGGCACCTCTTCAGCCACTAATGACAAATGTACGTTCTGGAGTTCCCTTTCCAGTACAATACTAACCACCGCCTGCGAGCCTGAAAGAACGTTTCCTTGTTTCAATTATGATCCAAGAAAGATATGAAATCTACGCATAACAACCAAGAAGATTCATATCTCTGAGTGAGAATGATAATCATTTAAAACCCAATCGAAACCTTTTGACAAAATGCAAATTGCAAGAAAATGGTCAAAGAGGGCTAACCATAATCAGCAACAGTAACAGGACTATCATCTGATTTTGTCCAAACGTCAGACACCAACAGAGATTTCCTCACATCCTGGAACAAACAACGAAAATCCACTTCTTAAATCTGTTCCAATACTCTAAACATAGCGCAGAGAAGCAACACACAAATCAGTAAAATTTTTGATGGATTGTTAAAACCCAATTAGTAGATACAAAGGTGAAGATTTAGTCAGAGCTATATCCCCATTGCTGATTATCTTTTCGGTTTACATGAATCAAATTCCAGATTTCACGCCCTAATCCGAAAATACTCATCTCAGTTGACGATTTCCAAGGAAACAACCAAAGGTCACTTAGTCAACTCATTTTGTTCTACAGAGAGTTAAAGAAACATCTCACTCTCTCAAACACACATCGCAATGTCAACAAGCAAAAATAAGAGAAAAAGAATGTAAATCGAGAAGTCAAAGATGATCATGTGATCTAAAAGGCGGAAACAAGTGATCGTACGTTGCTGAGACGAGCAGCGAGAGAGACAGCTTTCTTCGCAGCAGCAAGCATCTCATCGTAAGACATTGAAAGGGCGAAGAAAAGTTAACGAAGAAAACAACGACGACGACGAAGAAATCTCTAGTCGACTAGGAAATGAAGGAAAATCCTCTCGCGACTCTGAAGCAACTTCTTCACGATAGTTATTTATTTATTTGTTTTTTTTTTGCCAACAAATAATTATTAATTAGAAGATTCATTGTGTACAATCGAAAGTAAGAAATTAGGACAAACAACAAACAAATTCCAATGATACATTCCTTCTAACGCTTTTGATGCCAATAAATCTGCTGCACTATTGCAGGATCTTGATTGATATTGAAAATGAACTCCAGCAAACTGAGGCACCCAGACATATATTGTTTGTAGATAATTTTGGAGACGCAGATGTACGTTTCTTCTATTAATAAGATGATTGATCGTGAGATTCTCACCCTCAAATACAATTTTGCGATAGCCCAAAGACCAAGTTGCCTGAATTGCCCACAAAAGAGATGTCAATTCTGCTTCCTCAACTGTGTGTCTTCCTTCAAATTTTCCCATCCCCGCATGAACAAAAACTCCATTACTGTCACGTATAATCCATCCTAAACCAGAATATGCAGTACCAGTACGATGAGCTGCATCATAATTACATTTCAACCAATCCCGTTCCGGAGGTGTCCATTTAGCCATAACAGATCTTGTGTCAATGAAACCCCCTGAATTGTCCTTCTTCATGACTGTCAACCATTCCATAACGTCATCATATGTTTTTTGAAGTATGAAATCCTTTGACCAATCCTTGTTATTAAACAAGAGCTCATTCCTCGACTTCCATAACCTCCATAAGAGATAAAATGGTAGATATTTCTGTGAAGAAAGATTATCACATTTATGATAACTAGATAAGAGATATCTTAAATACGTACATAATAATTCGTTATTTATTTATTTGTTAGTTTCTTTCTTTTTAATACGTACATAATAATTCGTTATTTAGTTTCATTAATTGTTTTTTTGGTATTTTTTTTCCGACAAATACTTTATTATATGAAATTATGTCTGATCCTATCGGATATGTTTCTTTGGGGTATTTAAAAACAATAATTCTTTTTCAATTTATTTATTTAATAATTTTATTATTATTTATAAGTCAAATACTACATCAGCTAACTTTTATAAGATTATTATATCATCTGTAAAAAATACCATATTATTTCTACTACCATTAAAATATTGTTTCTTTTGTTGCCAAACAATATTCATCCTCTAAATAAACTCGATTCTATCTTTTAGTTATTATATATAGAAAAATAAAAGGAATTATTATATATTATTCATATTATGTAAAAATTTGAAATCTTTATCACATATGTTATTATTCAAATATTTAAAAAACGAAGACAAATTACTCGACTTATAAAAAATAAGTGTGTCAAGAACCACGCCATGAGTTATGAAAATTAATAGTGATTAAAAAAACATCTTATAAAAGACTAAAATAATGCTGGAATATGACGTATTTATTTATGGAAAGATTCAGCACCTTCGTCCTTTTCCTTACCAATCTGAAAAGTAGTCGACGCGCAGTAGACAGTAGACACACGTCCAGGCTTAAAAGGCCTTTTCTGCCCCATATCGGTCCCTTAATTAGCCCATATCGGTCTCTTAATTTGGCCCATATAGGTCCGTTAATTTGGCCCACATCGGTCCGTTAATTTGACCCATATCGGTCCGTTAATTTACTCCATATCGATCCGTTAATTTGGCCCATATCAGTCCGTTAATTTGGCCCATATCGGTCCGTTAATTTGGCCCATATCGAACCGTTAATTTGGCCCATATCGGTTCGTTAATTTGACCCATATCGAACCGTTAATTTGACCCATATCGGTCCGTTAGTTTGGCCCATATCGGTCCGTTAATTTGGCCCACTTCAATCCGTTAATTTGGCCCATATCGGTTCGTTAATTGGCCCATGTCGGTCCGTTAATTTGGCCCATATCGGTCCGTTAATTTGGTCCATATCGGTCCGTTAATTTGGCCCAAACAGTTTTTACACAGAAAATTGAAGAAATTCAAACAGGAAGTGAAACAAGAGTGTTACAATTACAAAGAAACAAACACGGAAAAAACGAAGGAAGAAAGAATCAGAGAGATGAAGCTTTCTCTTGCTCGGCTATGGAGTCTCGAACGGCTTCCAAAAGCAGAGGCATTAGCTTCGCGTTAGCAACGATAATGCCAGTTTCCAAATCCAGATACTTCCCTTTCGAGAAATCCAATGGCTTTCCCGCTGCATCCGTCACAATTCCACCCGCCTCTGCGCCACAACAAACAATAAAATGATCTTTGCCTTCTTCACCAAATCATATTCACATGTCGTTAGCTCCATCAAGAGAAAGCTTTATGTTACCTGTAACAACTATAGCACCAGCCACATGGTCCCAAATCTTTTCGCGGTATCCCTTATGAGGAAACCGCAAGTATATGGCTCCATCTCCTCTGGATAAAGCTCCATACTTTGCTTGGCTATCGATGCGGACAGGTGGCGCTTTCACACCGAGTTTCTGAAAATATCAAGAGAGGATGTGATCAAATGGATGCTGAATTAGTAAAGTTTCAAATGGCAAGGAAAAGACAAGCAATTTACTTTGGCAATGGAGCTAGATAAAT
>JAENJI010000614.1:0-25302 GCA_018901935.1 Pugionium cornutum
ATATTATTTGACAAACAATTTAAAAAAAATATTTTACTCTCACGTGTTACTAACAGAAATATCATGCTTACGTTTCATTATTACAGTAAATTTCAAATAAATATATAAATAGGCTTAAGTTATTCGAATAATTACATATATGATATTATTATTAATTTGGTTAGAGTATTAATATATTTTATTAAACTAACCAAAAATAATATTAAATTCATAAATTTTTTTAAAATTTATATATACAAAAAATAATGTTAAAAATCATTTTAAATAAAAGTTAAAATTATATAAATATTTAATTTATATTTACTAATAAAATATAATTTACGAATATTTTTCCTCTACGCATGAAGTGGAAAATCTAGTGCTAGTCTTAAATGATGTTTTCAATTAAACATGTTTTTTCTTCTTCTTCAATTTTCTATATAAATTAATCAAATATACCTGGTGTTATGGTAATGCTACGCTCGTATTTATAGTCACCAATAAATCCAGAAATCCATGCGTAGAGATTATAATTCCCTGGTCTCACATTCGATATTGTGAACATCCCCATTTTGTCTGCTTGTGTCCAGAATTGATATCCCTTTATCCAAATTTTATTTTAAAATGGATTAATTTAATCCGTTTGAGAGTAAGTAAGAACCTCAGTCCAAATTATGTATTAGCTATTATAGTACAAAATTAAAATATAGTACCTTGTTTTCGGTTTGCCATGAACCCGTTTCACCAGGTAATGCCAAACCCACAAAAGCAAATTCCCCGAATGACTTCGACTTGTGTATGTATCTATAAAGTTCATAATTTCACACATATGGATTTAAAACGAATTGTGAAGTTATGTAAGAAAATATACACATTGTACATAAAATCAGAGGAATGTGTTTTATTTACCTGTCCATGACAAAGAACTGACCCTTGACTGTTCCTCTTTGGTGGCGAAGAGGGTAATCTACTGAGTTTACGAAATCATAAGGCCAGCTTTGGACCTCAGCAACCATCTAAGCAATTGTTTAACATGTTAAACATAAATAACAATAGTCATGATGATGTAAAACAAACTGAAATCATGATTATTAACGAGACCTGTCGTTTAGCATCAGTCCAGAGAAGATTAGGAGAGGAATCAGAGTTGAGATAAACAAATACAGGACCAAACACCTTCTTCCATGGTTCCTCGCTTTTATAGGTTGTCTCCATCTCTTTTCCCACGTAATGCACACTTGTAAACATCTAAAACTCCCCCATTATATATTGTTAAACAAAACAAAAAAATTTCTACTTATAGTTCAACATTTAGTATATCATGATGTCTTATATAAAGCCGAAACAGAAATTGTATTAGGATCTTGCAAGTTAGTAAAGAAAGAAAAAAAGGAAAGAAAAAGGTAGGACTCACAGAAAGGGTGGTAGGTCCCACATGAGAAGTAAGATCTTGTTTAAGGGGCCCACAAACACGGAACTCATCGCTAGGAGTAATCATCCAGAAACCGACACGTTGGTCGGATGAAATCCAACCATGTACTTTGTTGTCCATATTTTCCATTGCGTACATATACTTGTCGTCAACCTACGTCATATACAATTTTTTGTTTATTACTGGAGTTTAAATTTAATCTTACGTGAACAAAACCATATAATTAATTTTAAATACCTCTCCTTTGAGTATATGATTTTGTGGATTTATCAATCGAACAGCTTCTTTGAAAGCCAGTGGACTAGCACTACCATTGGTGATATTTCGATCTGCGTCAGAAGGCATAATTTTCTGTCGATCATCCGATATAGCCATGAAATCGAATCTAAAAATAATGTTCCATAAGAAGAAAAACATTATATTTTTTAATCACAACATTTCAGTATTAAAATATTAATTAATAATTCAATGGTTAATTACTTTGTTGTATTAAGCTTGAAGACGATTCTGGTTTGGTCCATTTCCACTGCTGGCCAACCTTTTAACCTCTCTAACACAGCGTACATGTATACTCCAGATACACCACTTCGAATAATGTATCTTTTAAAAAAAAAAACTAATAGTTTTAGATCATGATTAAACTTCTAAATTAGGTAACATTTTTGTTGCTGTTGCAATGTACATACCTTTTGTCTACATTTAGTGGGGCTACCGAGCCACGTTGAGAGATATTCCATTTCCTCGAAAATGAAATTTCGACATGCTCATTTGTTTGATTTATAATCTCGAATTGTGTTCCTACTAAACTGTTAAAATATATGCATAATAGATATGGTTATCTAAATATATACATCAACAAAAAGATACGAAGAGGACTCGAATACTCACAAATCTGCTAATAGTTTCTGTCCTGTTTCATACCACATTACGTCCCAATACCTATATATAATGATATAATTACATGTCATATGAAACATTTACTAAATACTTTTCTCAAAAGCTACGATTAAAAAGCGACTAAAAATCACGATCAACCGCAACCGCAACGCCGACAGTAAACAAACGAACAACATCTCGCAAAACCACCGACTGCAGACAAACAAACAACATCTGCCGTAACCGCAACCGCATGATTGACCACAACCGCAGCCGCATGTAGTGACCAAACGAACAACACTATATAAATATATCATACCCGCGATTTTCAATTTTGTCGTTCAACACATTGTCAAAGTCATTGTATTTGATTCCAGTTATTAATCCCTTTGGACTTGAGAATGTGACTTGGATGATACCGTTATCAACGACTACCTTTTACAACAAAAAAAACATAAAATATGATATACAACAATTGTTTAGAGCGAAATGTTATATGATATTCAAGAACAAAGCATTATAATACCGTAATTAAACCTATATTTAGAAGATAAAATAGACATTTTAATCGTACTTGGTTAGTGCCAACTTTCTTGAGTGTAACCGGGTGAAATCCGAGGTTTTGATCCGGTTTTCTGTTGTTTAATTGGTTTCTGTAAACAATAGAATTACAATTACAAAATATTAAAGATAAATTCAAAATGTTCACTCGAATGTGAGCATAGTAGATTCATCTGTGGATTAGATACAAAAGGGGAAAGAAATCTAACAGATAATAATTTTGTAGACCCAGTCAGGGGTCAAGTGAAAAGAAAAAAAACATAGAAGTTATTTGAGAGAACATACTGTGACATTCTTGATTGAACACCTTGAAGAAGGAAAATCACGACGAAAACCTGAGTCATGACCCGACCCGCCTTCATATGCGGAGCTCCGTTTTCCATCTCATTCGCCAACTTTCTGTTCTCCGACAATAAAATACAAAAGATCGAGACAATATTTTCTTACCCCAAATATAATTGTAAACAACGAAGGTATATTGTCTTAATATCTAAAAGTCTTAACTACAAATAAATCTTATATATGTAAAAACGTACGTTGACTTAGAAAGTTTAATCATTTTTTCTTCTCTTTGTTGGGTTCCTTTGTAGCTTTTGATTCCTCGGAGAAGAAGATGAGCTCTCTTCTTATATCTTTAGCTAGTGAAATACCTTTATTTTCCTTTTTGCTTTAACATTTCATCAATCTAAATTACAATCTCGAATTAACAAAAAAAGAGATCACAATCTTGTATAATTCAGAATTCAGAAAAAAAGGTGGAAGAAATGTATCATTTAAAAATATGATACATTTCTATTTGTGGCAATATGAGAAGAAAAAATCTCAATTTTTTTTCCTTTTAACTTTGTGAAATGAAGTCTTAAACAAAACTAGATTCACATCTACTTATTTACAAATTTATCATATTTTTCGGTAAATATAATACAAGTCTTTCTTGAATTAAAAAAACTAGATTCACATTTGCTTATTTACAAATTTACCATATATTTTTTAGTAAAATAACATTAGTTTTTTTAGAATTTTTAAATGATTTCATACCTGATTGTCGATAATATGCAATTAGGTTTTAATATGGATAAAATATTTTCCATGCATAATTTTTTTTATGAAAATGTGGCAAAAATGAAGTATTTTGACAGATTTTCTGTAGACAATGTCGTATTTAAATACAAAACAGAAATATTTAATATTTTAAGACTGTTTTAAATAAAAAACGTTTCTATAAACTTTTTTTACATAAAGTATATATTAAATAATAATAAATAATATGAGAAACATATTTAATATTTTAAAAAAATTTAAACATAAAATATTTTTTTTTTCAAAAAAATATCAATTAGTTATTAACGTTTTTTACTATATTTATATATTTAAAACGTTTATAATAAATATAAATAATACTAGAAACGATTATTAATTTTAGTTTCAACAAAATATTTTAAAACCGCTTTAAATTATAAAACATATAAGAAAATATAAGAAAATATTTTTTGTAATATGAAAAATGCATTTAATATTTTTAGAAACTCCTTTTAAATATACATAACCTTCTTAAAACTGTTTTTACTTAATAAAACTATATATATATATTGTTTTAATCGTTTTAAAAACAGTAAGGTCAACCACATAATATACATAAAATACTTAGACAAAACGTTTCTTTCAAAAGAAACTTTAACAACTTTCATGAATTTTAACAATTATTTAGATTAGTAATTAATGTCAAGCAAATGGTTATGCGTTATCTCGCTAGTGTTATTATTTTATATGTTTGATTGCTGAAAAGATGTAATTGGTCGATAGTCCATTTTACTTACAAACTCTTTTCACAAACGATGTTTCTATCCGACATAAACTGTATGAAATTGTCAAAGTTTTGATAGATTGGAGATTATAGTAAAAGCAGAAAATATTTACGAAGGGATAATTAATTAAGCCTTGCTTAATGGGCTTATGGGCCATAAAAATAACGACATCAATTAGAAAATAAGTCAAAAACAATTGCAAAGCTAAATCCGATCTATAATCCCATATAATTTATAAATAAACTTTCTATCTAATTTATAAAATATTATGAAATAACATATATTAAAAATGTTAATACCATGGACATGGATCATAATATATATATATATATATACATATTAAATATTTTTAATGTTAACTATCTGTTCAATATATACAAATCTCTAATATATTATTTGAGGATCATATTAAGAAAATAACTTTATCCTGACGTATTATTAACAAAAATGTCATGCTGACGTGTCATCACTACAATGAATTTCAAGTAAATATATAAATGAATTTAAGTTATTAGAATAATTACAATATATGTCATTGTTATTAATATGGTTAGATAATCAATATATTTTATTAAACTAACCAAAAATATTATTATATACGTTAAAAACAATTATTTTTTTTCTTTAATTTACATATACAAAAATTAATAAAAAATTAAAATTATATAAATATTTAACTTATATTTATTAATAAACAATATTTATAATTTACAAATATTTTTTCTCACGCATGACGTGGATATAAATCTAGTTGTATAACTATTCGGCAGGTTAGATTACTTTAAGAGAAGCCAAATGGATCAAATATGTATGTTTGTAAAGTATTATTAAAGAGGCATATATTGTAACGATGTATGAATCTTAATTATGATCAGTTGAATTAATTAATTTGTAAATGACATCATTTTGGGCACTCTGAGTAAATTTAATTGCCAATTCGGCAAATCTCTTTTGATCTATACTCAATTATGCAACACACAATCGCTTTAAATCATGCTCTCACATTTCCAGGATTAGTTTAAGAACTATGTAAAGGAATCATTATTTAAATATGACATTTTAATATACTATTGCTATGATGACATTTTCAACTAGTGTTACTGTTGATATTGACTGCTTTGTTTATCATATGCACAATATTAATTAAGCTGTATTGTTTATTGTACAGTCTGAATTTTGGCCAGAGTTAATTTCTAATTTGGTTCTAAGTTTTGTAGATGTTTATTGTGTATACGTTTGGTAGGGATTTACGTATTCTAACAAAATTATATTCGATCCAAATTTTTTTAATGTAAAATATTGTAAATTCTGTAAGATCATATACTTTCTTCAAGTGGTTATTCCGTAAATTACATATTTCTAGATGCATAAACACTTAAAAAGCAAAAACATTTAAATTCATATCAGATATGGATCTGATCTCAAATCAAATTTCAGATTCGTGCAATGAGGTAATATAATTTCATTTGTTCAGATAACTTCTCATTTAGTAACTTGCATTTTTAATCAAAATTGACAAAAAATACTTATGAATTGACAGAATGGTTCATGTGTATGAGTTATTTTATCTTGAGTATTGCTCACCACATGCTCATTTAGATGCAAATTGCATTAGGCATACCATATATGTATGTGGAAATCATCTATGTATAAATATATATATATATATAATGAGGAGTTGACGATTTATTTTTCTTTTCGAATTATCGTATATCACCAAATACTCATATAACTAATGTCACGGTTTGTATATCCACATTGGAGAAATGGAAAACATATTTTCTTTTTAATTGAAAGTTCAAAATCAATTTTTTTCGATCAGTTGAATTACTTGGTTTACAACCGGAACCACAACCATGTCTAATTAAGTTCGAACTTTCAATAGATAGAAAAATATGTTTTCAACTTTTAACTGAGAGGAAAATATGTTTTCAACTTTTAACTCATAAGAAAATATGTTTTCAACTTTTCCAACGTGGATATATAAACCGTGACATTAGTTGTAAGGTTATTTGGTACTATACGATAGTTTTGAGTGGAAAATAAATCGTTAGTGCCTAAAATAAGATGCAAATTTTCCATATACATGTATGGTATACCTAATGGCTATGGAAGTCAATCCACCAAGAAGCTTCTGTAAATAAGTTACATTGATTCAGTACTAATGCAAAATGCACAGGAAGAAAATCTACAATGCAATATTCAGAGGAAGAAAATCTACAATGCAATATTTAGAGGAAGAAAATCTACAATACAATATGCAGAAGAAGAAAATAAAAAATGGAATGAAAAGAAGAAAATAAAAAATGCAATATGGAAATATGACAGGCACACGTGGGAGGAGCAGAAATAACTCCTGAGAAGTGAGAACACCAATTGATGGATGCCTTCGCACGCTCCACCGCCAAATCCGTACACATTATCCTTCTTTTTATTATTATTATTATTTGTGTTTTATTTACTATTACATTACAGTTGGCTTATACACGAGTTATAATTTAATATTTAATATTTAATCATTTCTTAAAAAATGAAAGGAAATTGAATTTAGAAAAAATGAATTTACTAGCAAAATATGAATTTACTAGCAAAAATGAATTTACTAGCATATATGAATTTACTAGCAAAAATGAATTTACTAGCAAATATGAATTATACTGGCATAAATGAATTATACTTGCAAAAATGAATTTACTGGCAAATATGAATTTACTAGCATATATGAATTTACTGACAAATATGAATTTATTGGTATAAATGAATTATACTTGCAAATATGAATTTACTAGCAAAAATGAATTTACTAGCAAATATGAATTTACTAGCAAAAATGAATTTACTAGCAAATATGAATTTACTGGCATAAATGAATTATACTAGCATAAATGAATTTACTAGCAAATATGAATTTACTAGCAAATATGAATTTACTAGCAAATATGAATTTACTAGCAAATATGAATTTACTAGCAAATATGAATTTACTGGCATAAATGAATTATACTAGCATAAATGAATTTACTAGCAAATATGAATTTACTGGCATAAATGAATTATACTAGAATAAAATGGCAATACTATGTAAAATTTTTTTGACTTCTATGATATTTCAAAACACAATACTATTACTGGGGGTGGTGACGAAACCATTTCAGAATGAATGTAGTCTGATCGTAACAAAATGTTTATTAACCGAACTAAACCAAATCCAAATCCAAACCCTAATCAAATTCGTCGATTTACACGGATGAAATCTTAGAAGATTATTAAGGTGGGGCCCAAATGGACAACATGGGTAATAAAGAGCCATAAGGACCACGTGGGCTCGACTTGCTTCGAACCAATCACATCTCGAATCTCAAACTCGACTTCAGATTTTGCTCATTTTGTATTAACAAAGAATCTTAATTAATGTGCTTCCAAGTGACCAAATCCCCAATTATCGTCGTCTTAAGATAAAAGATTTAGTCTCATTCACGCCAGGTGTCAATCATCAGCGAATCATTTCGATTTTAGCAATAATAATCATTATTATCTTTGGTTTTAAGTTTTATCTCTCTTTTAAGTTTCAGTTTTCCAGATATTTTGAAGTCCAAAAAAGAAACTATATATGTACAATTATCACTCTTTTATTATATACTAAATTCATACCCACGTTATGCATAATAAAAAAATATTCGCAATTATAATTTATTAGTAAATATAAGTTAAATATTTAAATTTTATTTAAAATTATTTTTAACATTAATTTTTGTATATACAAATTACGAAAAAAAAATAATTATTTTTCACAAATTTAATAGTATTTTTTGTTAGTTTAATAAAATATATTAATTTTTAACTAAATTAATAACAATAATATAATTGTAATTATTGTAATCATTTAAACTTTTTTTTATATTTATTTGAACTTTACTGTACTGATGACACGTCAGCATGTTGTTTCTGTTAATAACACGTCAGAGTAAAGGTATTTTCTTAAAATATTTCTTAAATAATATATTAGGGATTACGGTAATAATTTAAATATATTTATAAATTAACGTATAAAAAATTTAAAGAAATAAAAATTATTGTTTTTGTAAATGTAATAGTATTTTTTGGTTAGTTGAATAAATTATATTTATTTTCTAACCAAATTAATATCAATGACATGTATTGTAATTATTTTATTAACTTAAACTATTTTATATATTTAAGCTAAAAGTTGTTTTGGTGTTGATACATCATCATGATTCGTTATTAACACGTCAGAATAAGGTATATATGTGTGTTTTCCACAAAAATTTAGCTTTGTATTTGAATTTACAGTATAACAAATCACTCTTACTAATAATAATGACTAAACCAACTATCTAACACATTTATAAGAATCCGGAAGCTAGACGCCAAAGACCATAAAATAGTAGGCAGATGACCTAATTCTTTTGACCAAAATAAATTGCTTACTAAAGAACATACGTAATGTTTAATATAACACACCCACACAGACAGACTACCCGTTGTTCAGATAGAAGAATATATGTATATTCTATAAACCAACAAGTGTTTACAGAATATAGTTAATATAGTTTTTTCATGGTTCTTGTTATTTTATCCTTAATTTACGCCACCTAAGAATTTTATTTTAGCTATTTTCCACATAAATTTGAGCCTTGTACCAAATCAAATAGTATTCCTTTTGAGTAATACTCCAAAATAGCATTTTTTAAAATTTTTCTTCCAAATCTAGCATCATAAAATTAAATTCTCAAAAATAACACAAATATTTATGTGAAAATACTTATTTATTCTAAATAAATTATACATAAACTTAAAGTATTGTATTTAGGTTCATTATTTCCAATTTATGGTTTAATTTTTTTCTATTAAAATATAGTTTTAATGCATTTTAATCTTAAATTTGTGCTATTATTGGAAATTTAAACTAATGATGCTATTTTGGAACAAAAACTTAGAAAGATGTTATTTAGATATTGGCCCTATTTTTTTAGTATAATATATAAGTTATCATATATTTCATCCATTTCATTTTGAATATCGTTTAAAGTTTCTCACATAGAGTATACTACTACAATTGTATCTCTTTTCTCAATATTATAATTAAAACAGAAATTTATCTGAAGTTTTGTGTTGAAAATATATAACTACTCTTAATTAAAAAAAATTAACTGAGACAGGAGTATTACATAAACGTTGGTTAAAAACATCTTTTTTATATATCTAACAAAAAAGAATTCAATTATTTGGCTTGTTAGTCAAGATGGGAGACTGTAGTCCACTATATACATTGGAATTGCTTACCATAGTTATTCTTCATAATTAGCATACCATTTGACAAAAGAAGCATGTTTAGAGAAAAATGTAATATCTATTGGTTATATAGAATATAGTTTTTTTCTTCTGGTTTCTGCAATAGAATTCACGTGAGAGGGTATTCAGAGTGATAGTGTGAATGATAATCAACCCTTGTTTAAATTATTGATCAAACCAAGAAAAGGAGATAAGGTGTTGTCCCTTTTGATGTTTTAAAAATTAAATCCCACATGATCTTTGGGTCCATAAAGTTTTAAACTTTATCTTCATTTGTTCAGATTTCCAAAGATAAGTATTATAATTAGTAATTGCAAAAGTCGAGTTGAAAAAAAAAACCCTTGGAACTTGAAGACTGGTGGGAAATTGTAGTATCTTTCCAAAATTGTTGGTCATTATTTCATTTTTTACCTTTTCTTCCCTGTTAGTAGTAAGTGCAAATTGTGAAGACTAATGATACTTTGTATATCAACCATAAACTGCAAATTAATAAAGAGGAGTTTTGGTGTATTTGGTTTTATTATTTGCAAAAAACTAGATTCTTTATAGTTTTTGACAAAATAATTTATGAGAGAAAGATTAAAAAGGAGAAAAATAAAATGTTGGATATCTGTTTGGTGGTTCTTTCGCCATACACTCTTTTTCACTATCAGTGTTTGCATTCAAAACGCTAATTAGGGTTTAATATTTTAATTTTACTTTTCATAAACTAACCTCAGCGTTTTCAAGGTTTGTACCAATTAAAAATAATTATTAAAGCCTAATTAATAGGTTTAACCACACATAAAATAAACAGTATAATCTAATTAATATATAGATTTTAAAAAAAGTTATTAGTATGTTCTAAGTACGTAAATAAAATTATTTACATGTTTTACATTACTTTCGGTTAAAGATGTTCAACAATGCAACGCTCTAGTTCGACAAGTAATATTGTGAATGCGTATATTTTTATATAATAAAAAGCAGGAAATATTTATATTTTATGTAAAATAACCTCAAACAAAGCAGTGTCTCATTTTGAATCTGTTGCTTAGGAATTTTCTATAAGAAATACAAAAATATAGAATCATAGTATACATATTTATCTCGTTTTTATTTTGAGATTAGTTATAATCAATAAAATTATTAAAAGTAATTTGATTATAATTTAGTTGTTTATGCTATTTTGGTGGTTGTATTAGCATTCGAATTTAAATTCTAATTTAGTTGTTTAGAATTTTTGGTGGTTACAAATTAAGCATTAAGACGTCGAAATGAAAAAATGTTAATTATGTGATATTAAATTGCTTGCCATATTCGGAAACATACGACAGAACATAATATAGTGAATCGCCGCAACTCCAAGTTCCTATCTGACACGTGTACTTTTTAATTGGTTATTTTGACAGAAATATATTCATTTGTACGTATGAACTATTTGTACTATGTATTTTCTTCAATCCATCTCTTTACTTTTTTTGGGTTTACTTCCGTCAACTACACGAATTTATGCGAGTAAATCTATTTCCACCTTTATTTTTAGGTCTTTTATAAGTTACATAAACTGTGTTTTTCGTTCGTAAACTACATAAACTTCATAAATTATTCCAATTACAGAAATTCCGTTAATGTTTACACATTAAATTATTATTAAACCTTGTTTTACTTCAAAAATATGGTTTTAATTTCAAAATGAATTCAAGTTACAACTAGATTTTCGAATTAGAACCAGATTTAGTAGCTATTTAACGTATAAACATTAATAGAATTGCTGCAATTAAAAGAATTTATGAAATTTATGTAATTTATGAAAGAAAAATATAGTTTATGTAGTTAAAAAAAGACCTAAAAAGTACGGATGGAAATAGTTTTAGTCGCTTAAGTTTGTATAGTTGACGGAAGTAAATACCTTCTTTTTTTAACAAATATCCTTTGTACAGTTCCACTAGATATATAACTTTTTTCTTTCTTTTTTTATTGTCAAAGTCTTGAGTGATATATCTTTTTTTTTTCCTGTGAAAATAAGTTTCTCCTATAAAATATAATTAGATTAGGAAAACAGCATTTAAAGCAAGAGGTTTTTGTCAGAGAAACACAGTCCTGTGATGCGCCTGTTCACTATTTCCACATGTTATCTGAAAAAGACTAAAACTAAATTATAAATGTGTACGGACATGTTAAAAAAGGAAATATTATTGATAATGGAAATTTACCTAAATCACACTCAGCCGTTTAATATTATTTCACTCCTTTTTATCCAAACAAATTCAATTAAGTTTCCACTATCTCACATAATAAAGTATAAAAGAGAAACAGTGATTGAAGATATATATATATATATACACATTTTTAGCTATATCTATATAACCTAGGAACTTTATAAGAACTTCTTCTGTTTCGCCAGTTGCTTTTATTTTATGATCTCCCTTTATTAAAAATTACTCAAATTCTATTTTTGGACTAGAAACTTAGTACTTAGTATATATTAAATCTACGAAAAAATGTCTCAAATTAAGAGGTGAGTTTGTGTGCATATATATCCTTAGTTTATTCCTCGAATAGATTGTTGACTCTTGGCTCAACCTTCCTCTATTTCTATTTCTAACTTTATCTCTCTCTCCTTATTCGTTCCTCTTCTTCTTCGTTTCCCTTTTGGTCCTGGTAAGATCTACAGAAAACCCTAGAAAAGCGAAGAACCAGAGGAGAATCAAATAGAGGATAAAATTGATGGGTAGAGGGAAGATTGTGATCCAAAGGATCGATGATTCTACGAGTAGACAAGTCACTTTCTCCAAACGAAGAAAGGGTCTTATCAAGAAAGCTAAAGAGCTAGCTATTCTCTGTGACGCCGAGGTCGGTCTCATCATCTTCTCTAGCACCGGAAAGCTCTATGACTTTGCCAGTTCCAGGTTCTTCTTTACAATTATTCAATCTGAAATCTTTACATCTTCTTGTTTGGGTAGATATATGTATATATATGTGTGTGGTTTATATGTTACTTGTATAATTTTATGCTATAAGGGTTGAGGATATTCATTAAGATGTATCTAGTTGTGTGATCTATTCATTTGTGGTGACACTTTTTTTTGCATCTTGCGGTCGGTAGATTAACATATTACATTTTACTATATGTACCATATTTAAGATGTGTATGTATAGCCAAGAAAGTGTTTTTTTCTTTACAAAAAAGGTTGAAAATGAGACTAGAGGTTTAAAGAAGAATGATAACTTTGAATATGAAAAAGTTTAACATGTGTTTGTGTATGTACATGTATATATGTATGGACATTGACTTAGAGCTAAAGCTCAATTTTTTGCCTTTTCCCAGTTCAGAAATGTCTGAGAAGTAGATAAGATAGCAAGTGAATGCTGCTCAAACATCAATTTTGGAAAGATAACAGAAATTTGTAAAGAGACAATATGATTGAATGATGGATATGGAGAGGGACTTAATTTCTCAAAACTAATAAATTAACTATTAATTAGATGATTTAATCTAATCCAAAAACAAATGATCTATCTGTAGTCATAAACATAAACATCTTGATGATATTTTTGTGTATGGAATTATATTTATGACATGGCCATCAGATAATTCTGCATATTAAAAACACTATATGCAGGACTTTGACCATTATCTTTCAGACAAATAAGTTATTAATCATGAAAATTGTCGCTAACAAAAAAACATAAAGGAAAAATTATAAATTGTATTCATGAAAATATGTACTATCTAGATCATAAACATATATTAACATCTAATCTCTAAAAATAATTATTGTGAACAATTATATAAAATGCATGATTATATATTTACAGTTAAATTATCAAATAAAAGAGTTCCATAATGTGAAACAAAAGTTTGATAATGTCCTTGATTATTTTTTAGTAAGGAGCATCTCTTCTGTCAGATATTTATTTTTTCAATAATCTCAAACTTCACGACCACTATAAATACTTCATATTTATCTTTTTATACTATTTTTTCTTATGTATCATAGAGTTCATGAACCATGAAACATTAGATATATTAAACTAGTATAGTTGAATTACCATTCTTAAAACTAACTGACATTAGCTATGATATGCATTGACACATGTTACTGTTTCTTAGATCTTATTGCTAGTATAAAAAATGTCATATTAATGCATTATATATATAACTGAACGAGCCTTAGTACTAACTTTTTTTTCTTGATTAGATTGCTTATGTACACCCAAGAAAAAAACGTTTAAGCAACCTTTTGTTTATCGCAGAAGAAACTAAGACCTAAGTAGGTTACATAAATAGTTTGTTGAGTTCTATAAGTTTGTGTGTATTGTCTAGACAACATATAGCCTATTACACAATCTTTTATAGCAGATAATAAGGATTCTGCACAAATTAACCTTAAGGCTATGGATTTTCCCTGTGTATGAAAGCTTTTTCAATGGATGAGTTGGAAGATTTCTCAATCAACTTCATGGAAGATTAATTTCTTATATTTTCTTCACTGCAATATTTGATAGATACGAGTAAATTAAATATATACAACAAGTTACTAATAGCAAATATTTTGAACAGTATGCAGTCAGTTATTGATAGATACAACAAGAGTAAGATCGAACAACAACAATTGTTGAACCCTGCATCAGAAGTCAAGGTACATATCTAGACAAACATGAGAATATGTAATAATATTTTAAAGTTTTGGAATCATGTATTGAAATGAGAATATGGTTTGATGAATTATTTATGTTGTGTTATAGTTTTGGCAGAGAGAAGCTGCGGTTCTAAGACAAGAATTGCATGCTTTGCAAGAACATCATCGGTATTATATTACCTTATAATTACATATATTACGAATTAGTCTTTGATCAAAATATCGATGGAGGGTACATATATGTACAAAGAAAGAGAGTAAACTTCTACTTAATTATATATGGTGACTACGTGTTTGTTATATATAAAGCAGACAAATTATGGGGGAACAACTAAATGGTTTGAGCTCCAATGAACTAAACAATCTTGAAAATCAACTTGAGATAAGTTTACGTGGAATTCGTATGAAAAAGGTGCATATACATATACTCTCTATCTTGTATTTTGTACTTTAAATTGTGTTGCTCAAAGATTGACTATAGAGCACAACGGAATTCAATAGAATCGATTGCTTTTCCGGATTCCACAGGAACAAATGTTGACTCATGAAATCCAAGAACTAAGCCAAAAGGTCACTATGATATATATACATAATATATTCTTATGCATATATATAAATGAAATTTGTTACATTGTTTATTTTGCAATTTTCGTTGTTCTTGGTGTAGAGAAATCTCATTCATCAGGAAAATCTCGAATTATCAAGAAAAATACAACGGATTCATCAAGAAAATGTGGAGCTCTACAAGAAGGTAACAAGCACTTGCATTGATCCCATTTGTTTGGAAAAAGAGTTTTGAAGTGATATGATGACTTCGATTTTCGATAAATCTTCTAGGCTTACACGACAAACGGGGTTACAAACCGAGAACTAGGTGTCGTGGATGATGAACCGCACACTCAAATCCAGCTGCAACTAAGCCAACCCAAGCATTCTGATTATCATGACACCCCACCAAGAGCAAACGAGTAACATCAATGTAAATGTTTTAATTTGATCTTGATGATGAATCATAAGAACCCTTTGCATTTGGTAACTCGTTTGGTTACAATTTTACAGATTGAAGTTGAAGGATACTATGATATTGAAGAACAAACCAAATTAATGATTGGTTTCAATAAGGGTTATCTTGAATTGCAAAACAAAGAAGAAACCTAAGAAACCAAGCCATGAAAAGCAGCATGGTGTTCTTCTAACATTAATCACAATTGTTCTTTCTCTTGTGCATTTCAAATGAAATATATATATAATTAAAGCATATATAATACTGAAATACAAGTAAACTTAAACTAATCTTGAGTATTAAGCTATGGTCATGTTAATCGTATATTTGCTAATTAATAGGAAAATAAAAATTGTGATCGATATGTTGTGGTTCAATGATACACGTAAAGCTGGTGTAACCAATATACCACTTGTTCTTTCCAATTATTTTTTTTTTAAAAGTGTTTTATTAATGTATAGACAATTTTGGAATATTTCATGTTTCAAATCATAGATAGATTACTATCCATGCGGAATAAATAATCATTAATTTAGTTTAGAAAACGTATTTGATATATTTATATTTAGATGTGATCCCTTGAATAAAATAATGTATGTGATCATTAATTAATTTTCTTTTTTAAAAGTGTTTTATTAATGTATAGACAATTTTGGAATATTTCATGTTTCAAATCATAGATAGATTACTATCCATGCGGAATAAATAATCATTAATTTAGTTTAGAAAACGTATTTGATATATTTATATTTAGATGTGATCCCTTGAATAAAATAATGTATGTGATCATTAATTAATTTTCTTTTTTAAAAGTGTTTTATTAATGTATAGACAATTTTGGAATATTTCATGTTTCAAATCATAGATAGATTACTATCCATGCGGAATAAATAATCATTAATTTAGTTTAGAAAACGTATTTGATATATTTATATTTAGATGTGATCCTTTGAATAAAATAATGTATGTATACTTATATGTTTGAAGTTTGTATAATGATTATAGAATGTATTGTATTAGTGTGATTTAGGAAAACCATTTATCCTTTGATTTGAATTGCGGAATTAATGTAGATACAATATTATGTATTAGTTTAATTTAATTTTCAGATTTTCACATATATTTGATGACATATACTATTTCTTTTATGATGTTTGTTTTATAGATTCATGGAATGAAAAAAATTGAATGAACAAAGTTTGTATTGACAAATGCTTTAAGAAAATCAACTTCGCAATATAATAGGTTTTCTGTGAATTACAATAGTGAAAAATATGAATTATAAAATTTTGATTGAACTAGAACGATTATTAAAATAATTTTACCGTCATATTATTTTTATAATTATCTGAATTTAATAGGAGTTAGTATTTTTAAAATGGTATTTTTAAGTCCATAATAAAAAAAATCACTGTCTTTTTCTTGAAGAAATATATAATAAAAAAGTAAGAGGGAAAAAATTCGAAAATTTTCTGCAACCACCAAAAGCTCAGCCAAAAGCAGAGGCCACAATTCTTTCCTCATCTCTCCAGAGGATAAACCCAAATTCATTCAAATCTGTTTCTAGGGTTTCGGTTGTAGAGAGGTTTAGCGAAGATGGCGATGGCGATGGCTCTTCGGAGGCTTTCTTCTTCGATTGACAAACCCATTCGTCCTCTTATAAGATCCACTTCGTGCTACATGGTAACTTCCATATGATTCCTCCTTTCTCTCCGATTTTATCATCGGATCAAAATTTGTCGTTTTTGGTTTCCTGATTTCTGTTTTTTTTTTTTAATTCGTATCACGGTATCAGTCGTCTTTGCCCAGTGAAGCTGTGGATGACAAGGAGAAATCTCGTGTCACTGTGAGCTTAGTTTTCCCCTTATTTTCCCTTTGATGCCTTTGCTTTGTCTCCTGGTGTTAAAGTAGTGATTTTGATTATCGCAATTTTGTTTCTGTTTCAAGTTGATGTAAATGAATTCCGAATAAACCCCATGTGTTTGTAATCGCTCGTTGCAGTGGCCAAAACAGCTTAACGCACCTTTAGAGGAGGTCGATCCTGAGATTGCTGACATTATTGAGCATGAGAAAGCTAGACAATGGAAGGTTAGTCTCTCTCTTATCTGCTCAGAGTCTGAGATTATTGATTATTATTTTCTCCTTAACCTTTGTGTTACCTTTGAGTAATAATTGTACGTTGAGCTGTAATGCTTATGTTATTAAGGGACTTGAACTCATTCCATCTGAGAATTTCACATCTGTATCGGTGATGCAAGCTGTTGGTTCTGTAATGACCAACAAGTACAGTGAAGGGTATCCTGGTGCGAGATACTATGGAGGAAATGAGTATGTTCAAGAATTTTTCAATCTTTCATTTTGAGTCAGACACATAAATTCAGTTTCAGATTTAGACGTGATTGCTTGACCAATCTGTGTGACAAGGATTGAAGAAGATGCTGACTTCAAGAACATTTTCCTTTAAAGGTACATAGATATGGCGGAAACCTTATGCCAGAAGCGCGCTCTCGAAGCTTTCCGGTTAGATCCTGAAAAGTGGGGAGGTAATTTACTCATTTCATGTGTATGGGAAACAAGAAGACCTATGTATCCGTAGGGCTAATTCTTAGGCTCTGCTAATCCTTTGATGGCTTATTCGAGTCCTGTCCTGTGGTTACAGTGAATGTTCAACCTTTGTCTGGATCTCCTGCCAACTTCCATGTTTATACTGCATTGTTAAAGCCTCATGAGAGAATTATGGCACTTGATCTTCCTCATGGTGGTCATCTTTCTCATGGTTATCAGGTAGCTTTAAGTTATTTTTGTAGAAGTATGTTTGCACCTCTAGTATTCATTAACCTAAACCTAAACCTCCATTATCTTATCATGAAATCTGACTATACTCAACTGTTTTTATATTGATTTCACTTCGGAACTCCATGAATCTGATGTATAAAAGTTTCTTTCCAACTTACCTCTTATCAGACTGATACCAAGAAGATATCTGCTGTGTCTATCTTCTTTGAAACAATGCCCTATCGGTTGGATGAGAACACTGGCTACATCGACTACGATCAGGTTCTTAAATCTTCCATGAAGTATCCTAGTTGTTTACCCTTCTTCATATCTTTTTAGTCTTACAACACGCAACTTTTTTATCTTGATCTGCAGATGGAGAAAAGTGCTACTCTTTTCAGGCCAAAATTGATTGTTGCTGGTGCAAGTGCTTATGCTCGATTGTATGACTATGCCCGCATCCGAAAGGTAATTCAATCTCATATCCATGTAGACGAAAAAGAAAGACAGCAGATTATTGTAATCGTAGAATTTTGATTCAGACTTTTAACTCTCTGCCAGGTGTGTAACAAGCAAAAAGCTGTAATGCTAGCAGATATGGCACACATCAGTGGTTTGGTTGCTGCTGGTGTTATCCCTTCACCGTTCGACTATGCAGATGTTGTAACTACCACAACTCACAAGTCACTTCGTGGACCCCGTGGAGCCATGATTTTCTTCAGAAAGGGTGTCAAGGAAATTAATAAACAAGGGAAAGAGGTAAAAAAAAATTATTTGGACAAAATGTGTTTTAGATATATGTACACTCTATCATGTCATTCATTTTTTGTCAAAGGTTTTGTATGATTTTGAAGACAAGATCAATCAAGCCGTTTTCCCTGGTCTTCAAGGTGGTCCACACAACCACACTATTACAGGACTAGCCGTTGCTTTAAAACAGGTACAGTGAGGCACGGACTGGAACTAACAAGTTGCTCACTGGATTTGCGGTTTCTATAATTGTAAAATGGTTTGTTAAATGCAGGCAACTACGTCAGAGTACAAAGCATACCAAGAGCAAGTCCTGAGTAACTCTGCAAAGTTCGCTCAGGTACTAATAAACATATGCATATTATTTATTGCTGATTTTGTCTTGAAAAAGTCTAATTGTTATTTGGTGCAGACTCTGATGGAGAAAGGTTATGAACTTGTTTCTGGTGGAACTGACAACCATCTGGTTCTAGTGAATCTGAAGAGCAAGGTTACTTGATTTTTTGTTACTCATTTATCTTATCTTCATTTATATCTTTACTTAAAACTCTCCTTTTTATCGATTTTGGTTGCAGGGAATTGATGGATCTAGAGTTGAGAAAGTGTTGGAAGCTGTACACATTGCATCCAACAAAAACACTGTTCCTGGTGATGTTTCTGCCATGGTTCCCGGTGGAATCAGAATGGGTAAGAGTCATAGTTAGGCTATGGCGAATGGAATTTTTCCTGAAATTCTCTGCCGCTGTTATTTTCAGGTACTCCTGCTCTCACTTCCAGAGGCTTTGTCGAGGAAGATTTTGCCAAAGTAGCTGAATACTTCGACAAAGCTGTGAAATTGGCTCTCAAAGTCAAATCTGAAGCTCAAGGTTTTTTTCATTTCTCTGATTGCGATTTTATGTTTGCTGTTGTTAGTAACAACGGATAAACTCATGAAAACCAGGTACCAAGCTGAAGGATTTTGTGTCAGCAATGGAATCTTCTTCCACTATTCAATCAGAGATTGCGAAGCTGCGCCATGAAGTCGAGGAATTCGCTAAGCAGTTCCCAACAATTGGGTTTGAGAAAGAAACCATGAAGTACAAGAACTAAATGTCTTTTATGATGCTTTGAACTTCTATGGAATGTATAGATGATACATGTAACTCTGTGTTACGGCTATGCCAAAAATAATGAGCTTTGAATTCAAATCTTTTTCTCAGATCATTCTCTGTTATATTATATAAAGAAATCCACATCAAAAGGGAAGAAAAGATTTAACAAAAACACGACAACAAAGCAGTTAACTTCTAAAAAAAACAAAAATGACGTTTGGAAAAAGTTGTGATCATATTTCTCTCATTAAACCTCTTTACAGAACATGGTTCTCTGACCAAGGACTTGATTTTTTTTATACCATTTTTCAAGGAAAATGGTTGCGTCATTCTCTTACACTAGCTGCACCAAGCTTTCTCTATACATCCTCCCATGGCTGCTCAAATCCGATCAATTAGAACAACATAGAAGGCGTTCGTAGTGAAAAATCCTGAACACGACAGTACTCTGGACGAACAAGAAACAGAATCAAAGAAGAGCAATCAACAGAGAAGAAAATGAAGAAGCAAACAACGCCATTGACTGAGACCAATGGAAAAACAGTTGAATGTGAAGAGCACGGGAATGACCAGAGAGTTTGGTGTTCAATGGCTAAGCAGTGTGACACTCACGTGAGATTTACGCTGCTAATATCGATCCAGATACTTGTAATTAGACCAGACGCAAATGGATAAACTCACTTTGATTCTTGATCCTACTCAAGAGTTTGTGTGGGATAAAAGCTGTAACAAGGTCTTATTCATATTTCCAAGAACTTGTTGATCATTATGAGTTAAAAACTTGATTGGAATAAAACCAATAAACTCATCTAAAATCACACCCATTCAAGACCTTATTATCTACTTGGCTCATTTGTCCTCAAAGACAAGATCGAAGAGAAGTATTTAGACAAGAAAACGTTAGTGGCTGATGGATATCTGAAGAAGGCAGATGATATTACTTCTGTTGAAGTATTTTTGAACTGAAACTGAAATCCATGAACACACTTTAACTTTAGGACCTCTTTTATTAGGGGGAGAGAGAGTAGTAGACTCTGTTTAAAAGCTTTAGGACCTCTTCTACTAATTTTGTAGAATTTCACAGCTCTCTCTGCAATTACAATAAAATATGATTTATAAAAAAGAGGTTTCATGTTCGAGTTGGGTTATGATATCTACAAGCCCATGTACGGCCCAGTTTAGCCATAGAGAAAAAGTCAACATATTAAAGACTTGTAGCCCACGAATTTTTTCTTTGTATTTCGTTATAAATCCCTTAAACCCTACGCGCAGCCAAACATTTCTGTTCATCTCCGACCTTTAAACCTTCCGATAGAAAAACCTCCACCTACTCTCTCCAACCAAAATGGCCTCCGTTGCACTTTTACGGTCTCTTCGCCGCCGTGAACTCCATACGGCTTCCGTCTCTGCGTTTAAATCCGTATGTATCTGCCCCTGATCTTAATGATTAGTTGAGAAATCACGTTTCGGTTTTCTTGTGGAAAAGTAGGTTGTTTCGTCATTTCCCGATCTGTAATCGATGATACTACTCCGTATTGGATTCTGGCTTGGAATTATCCAAGATACTGATTCTTTGATCCTAGAATCGATTTTCAGGCTTTTCGATCTCGATTTCTAAAAGTTTCGTACTTTTGGTTTTCCATTGTTGACTTAGTAACCATTCTCACTGAGATTTTTCAGTGCTTCAGAATATGGGTTAAAGCTTACAATGTTTGGTATTCAATCTGCAGATTTCTGCGAATGGAAAGACGCCTTTGATTGGAAAATTGGGTTATTTGGCGAGGCCTTTCTGGTAACTTCTAGCTCTCACTTTATGGTATAGCATTAACAAGTACCAAGTGTCTGTCTCACCTTTTCGTATTGTGTGTTCTTATTTAAATGCAGCTCGAGGCCTGTGGGAAATGATGTCATCGGTATTGACTTGGGTACCACCAATTCTTGTGTATCAGTGATGGAAGGAAAAGTAAATTTCGTTTTTTATCGATCCTGATATCAGTTTGTTGTTAAATGAAATTCTCAATTCTAAAGTGACATTGATCTTGTTTCTATAGACCCCCAGGGTTATTGAGAATGCTGAAGGAACTCGCACCACACCATCAGTCGTTGCGATCAACCAAAAGGGTGAACTCCTTGTTGGAACACCTGCTAAACGTCAGGCAGTAACTAATCCAACGAACACGTTTTTCGGTACCAAACGTTTGATTGGCAGACGTTATGAGGATCCCCAGACACAGAAGGAGATGAAAATGGTTCCTTACAAAATTGTCAAGGCACCAAATGGTGATGCTTGGGTGGAAGCCAATGGACAGAAGTTTTCTCCTAGCCAGATTGGAGCTAATGTCCTCACCAAAATGAAGGAAACCGCTGAAGCTTACCTTGGGAAAACCATCACCAAAGCTGTTGTTACTGTTCCAGCTTATTTCAATGATGCACAGAGGCAAGCCACAAAGGATGCTGGGAAAATCGCTGGTCTTGATGTCCAGAGGATCATCAACGAACCAACAGCTGCTGCATTGTCATATGGTATGAATAATAAGGAGGGTGTTATAGCTGTCTTCGATCTTGGAGGTGGAACCTTTGATGTTTCTATCTTGGAAATATCAAGTGGTGTTTTTGAGGTAATGCATTGTTTTGCTATTTTTGTTCTCTTGATTTGCTTTTTTGTGTGGTTATATGACGGTTTTCTTTTCAGGTTAAAGCAACAAATGGAGATACCTTTTTGGGAGGAGAAGACTTTGACAACACTTTGTTGGAGTATTTGGTCGATGAGTTCAAAAGAACAGATAATATTGATCTGACTAAGGACAAGCTTGCCCTCCAGAGGCTGAGAGAAGCTGCAGAGAAGGCGAAGATTGAGCTTTCTTCGACATCTCAGACCGAAATCAACCTGCCTTTCATTACTGCAGATGCTTCTGGAGCAAAGCACTTGAACATAACTTTAACTAGGTCAAAGTTTGAAGCTTTGGTCAGCAAGTTGATTGAGAGAACAAGATGCCCATGCCAAAACTGTCTGAAGGATGCTGGAATTACAGTTAAAGAAGTTGACGAGGTTCTTCTTGTTGGTGGAATGACCCGTGTTCCCAAAGTGCAAGAAATAGTTGCTGAGATCTTTGGAAAAAGCCCTTGCAAAGGTGTTAACCCTGATGAAGCCGTTGCCATGGGAGCTGCTATTCAAGGTGGTATACTCCGTGGTGATGTTAAGGAATTGCTTCTTTTGGATGTGACTCCTCTCTCATTGGGTATCGAAACTCTTGGTGGAATCTTCACTCGGTTGATCAACCGAAACACCACCATTCCTACAAAGAAGTCTCAGGTAATGAATCTTGAAAAGATAACAGTTTCAGATTGTATCTTCAATCCATTGGTTGCTAATTGTGATTTGCTTCGTAGGTTTTCTCCACAGCTGCGGACAACCAAATGCAAGTGGGTATTAAAGTTCTTCAGGGAGAGCGTGAAATGGCTTCTGACAACAAAATGCTTGGAGAATTTGAACTCGTTGGGATCCCACCTGCGCCGAGAGGAATGCCACAGATCGAAGTTACATTCGACATTGATGCAAATGGTATTGTAACTGTCTCAGCCAAAGACAAAGCAACAGCTAAAGAGCAACAGATCACAATCAGATCTTCAGGTGGTCTTTCAGAGGACGAGATTAACAGAATGGTGAAAGAAGCTGAGCTTAACTCACAAAAGGATCAAGAGAAGAAGCAACTTATTGACATTAGAAACAGTGCGGATACTACAATCTACAGTATTGAGAAGAGCCTGAGTGAATACAGAGAGAAGATTCCGGCTGAGGTTGCTTCTGAGATCGAAACTGCAGTGTCTGATCTTAGGACAGCAATGGCTGGTGAAGAAATTGAGGACATCAAGGCTAAGCTTGAAGCTGCGAACAAGGCAGTGTCGAAGATTGGAGAACACATGTCTAAGGGATCGGGATCCTCTGGTTCATCCGGTGAGGGTACAAGTGGAACTGAGCAGACGCCTGAAGCTGAATTCGAAGAGGCGAGCGGTTCAAGGAAGTGAGGTCGCTAACCGTTTCATACCGAATTCGGGTTTCTTCCAAATAAGTTTACTACGTGTACCGCTCTCGCAAATTTGATTAGTTTTGTGCATTTAAAACGTCTTCTGGGGAGGTAATTCTTGAAATCTTCGATACCTATTCAGATTTTTAGATGTAGTTCTTGGTTTACTTGTTTGGTTTTTGCTTGTAATTTACGGTTATTATTTTGACCGGGTAACGATATTATGGATAAGGTTATGGCCTGTTTAGGTTCGTTCATACTTTACCTTTCTACAAAACTAGTTTTAATTTTTATTTTCGAATCAATCATCCATTAATGGAGGTGAGTCCTATTGTCCTTTAGTAAATTCTGATAGACTACAATTGAACTGTTTTTGAACCTTTAGAAACTTCATTGATATAACAATTGTTCCGACGCCAATAATTGGGCCTACAGTAAGGCCCACCAGACATGCTCCATAGTCCATACTTAGGCTCTGAAATCGCCACCTTCTCCTCCCATTTTTCTCCTATATCTGATCGATCAATCCACCAAAAACACCGATTCCTTTTGGGACGACACTATTTTACTATATAGACTATGGTTGCCCACGGTTTTTCCACCTAAATTTCGGATCTCTCTGAGTAATTGCGGTTGGCGAGTTTACTCCTTTTAACCAATTGAGTAAATACAATTGTGAAGATTTGAATTATGTGAGTTATGTAGTAGACGCAATTAACTTCAATTGATCATGATTTATCCAAAAAATAGCGATTTGAGGAATTATGAAGACATGTCAATAATTCATGTAAAATTAAGGTGTACATTGTTAGTTTATGTAGTATAATAGAGAGATCCAAAGTTCATGTGGAAAAACTATAGGCAGTCATAATTTGTATAGTAAAATAGTGTTCTCCTCAATGAGTATTCAACTAGCATGATTACGGCTTACCTTAGCGAAATCAAGGATCGATCAAAGTAAAAAAAGAAAAAAACAACTTCGCTTTCTCGACGGATGTGAAGAAAAACCAGATTTCTTTGTTTTCTTTTGTTTTAATTTATTTCTTATTTCTTCTCAACTCCTTCAG
>JAENJI010000616.1:0-29068 GCA_018901935.1 Pugionium cornutum
CTTCATTGATAAACCTTTACTCAATGAGCATCAATGATAAGTTTAGAATTATTATTTTAAGTGGCCGATCAACTTGACATGTCTGCACTAAATCGTCCGTAACTTTGGATTTTGAACTCAGAATGACAGAAATCCAAAGCCAATGTTAAGCCAGCTCAATTTTCTATATCATGACAGAAATAGATTCGACAAAGCATCCAAGTAATCCAACCTATCCAAAACTGATTCATGCCATGCATTGTGCTTCATTAATAAGCCTTTAGTCAATGAGCATCAATGATCAGTATAGAATGATCATTTTACCTAGCCGATCAACTTGACATGTTTGCACTAAATCATATGTAACTTTGTATTTAGAGCTCTGAATGCACAAATCAAAAGCTCACGTTAATCTAGCTCAATTTTCTATTTTGTGACAAAAGTTAAGGCAGAAATAGATTCAACAAAGCGTCCAAGTAATCCAATCTATCCAAAACTGCGTCATGCCATGCATTGTGCATCATTTATAAGCCTGTACTCAATGAGCATCAATGATCAGTTTAGAATGATCATTTTATCTAGACTATCAACTTGACATGTCTTCACTATATCATCTGTAACTTTTGATTTGCAGCTCACAACGACACGAATCCAATGCCCAGGTTAAGCTAGCTCAATTTTCCTATTGTGAAAAAATTTGAAACAGAAATAGATTCGACAAAGCATACAAGTAATCCAATCTATCCATAACTGCGTCTTGCCATGCATTGTGCTTCATTGATAAGCTTTTACTCAATGAGCATCAATGGTAAGTTTAAAATGATTATTTTAAGTGGCCGATCAACTTTACATGTCTGCACTAAATCGTCCGTAACTTTGAATTTTCAACTCAGAATGACACAAATCCAAAGCCCACGATAAGCTAGTTCGATTTTCTAAATTGTGACAAAATTTGAGACGGAAATGATTTGAGAAAGTGTCCAGGTAATCCAATCTATCCAAAACTGGGTCATGCCTTGCATTTTGATTCATTTATAAGCCGTTACTCAATGAGCATCAATAATCAGTTCAGCATGATCATTTTAACTGGCCGAGAAACTTTACATGTCCGCACTAAATCGTCCATAACATTTGATTTAGAGCATAGAATGACACAAATTCAAACCCCACTTTAAGCTAGCTCAATTTGCTATATTGTGACAAAATTAGATACAACAAAGCGTCCAAGTAATCCAATCTATCCAAAACCCCGTCATGCCATGCATTTTGCTTCATTTATAAGCCTTTACTCAATGAGCATCAATGATCAGTTTAGAATTACCATTTTAACTGGGCGATCAAGTTGAAATGTGTGCACTATATCGTCCGTAACTTGGATTTATAGCTCAGAATGACACAAATCTAATGCCCCCGTTAAGCAAGAAATAGATTAGACAAGGCATCCAAGTAATCCAATCTACTTAAAACTGCGTCTTGCCATGCATTGTGCTTCATTAATAAGCCTTTAGCAATGAGCACCAATGATCATTTTAGAATTATTATTTTAAGTGGGTGATCAACCTGACATGTCTACACTAAATCATCCATAAATTTGGATTTAAAACTCAGAATGACACAAATTCAAAGCCCACATTAAGCTAGTTCAATCTTCTATATTTTGACAAAATTTAAAACAAAAATGATTTGACAAAGCGTCCAAGTAATCCAAGCTATCCAAAACTGCATCATGCCATGCATTGTGCGTCATTTATAAGCCTTTACTCAATGAATATCAATGATCAGTTTAGAATGATCATTTTAACTGGCCGATCAACTTGACATGGCTACACTATATCCTCCGTAACTTTTGATTTATAGCTCAGAATGACAAGAATTCAATGCCCACTTTAAGCTAGCTCAATTTTCTATATTGTGACAAACTTTGACAAAAATAGATCCGACAAAGCGTCCAAGTAATCCAATCTATCAAAACTTGCGTCATGCCTTGCATTGTGCTTCATTTATAAGCCGTTACTAAATGAGAATCAATGATCAGTTTAGAATGATCATTTTAACTGGCCGATTAACTTGACATGCCTACACTAAATCACCCATAACTTTTGATTTAGAGCTCCGAATGACACAAATCCAAAGCCCACGTTAAGCTAGCTAAATTTTCTACATTGTGACAAAATTTGAGACAGTAATAGATTCGACAAAGTATACAAGTAATACAATTTATCAAAAACTTCTTCATGCCATGCGTTGTGCTTTATTGTAAGCCTTTACTCAATGAGTATCAAAGATAAGTTTAGAATGACATTTTTAACTGGCCGATTAACTTGACATGTCAGCACAAAATCATCCGTAACTTTGGATTTAGAGCTCAGAATGACACATATCCAAAGCCCACTTTAAGCAAGCTCAATTTTCTATACTGTGATAAAATTTGAGAGAGAAATTGATTCAACAAAGCGTCCAAATAAACCAATATATCAAAAAATGCGTCATGCCATGCATTGTGCTTTATTTATAAGCCTTTACTCAATGGGCATCAATGATCAATTTAGAATGATAATTTTAAATGGCCGATCAACTTGACATGTCTGCAATATATCGTCCGTAACTTTTGATTTAGAGCTTAGAATGACACGAATACAATGCCCATGTTAAGCTAGCACAATTTTCTATAATATGACAAAATTTGAGATAGAAATAGATTCGACAAAGCATCCAAGTAATCCAATCTATCCAAAACAGTGACTTGCAATGCATAGTGCTTCATTAATAAGCTTTTACTTAATGAGCATCAATGATCAGTTTGAAACGATTATTTTGACTAGGCGAACTTGAGATGTCTGCACTATATCGTCCGTAACTTTGGATTTAGAAATTAGAATGACACAAATCCAAAGCCCACGTCAATCTAGCTCAATTTTCTATATTGTGACAAAATTGGAGACATAAATGTTTCAACAAAGCGTCCAAGTAATCCAATCAATCCATAACTGCGTCATGCCTTGCATTGTGCTTCATTTATAAGCCATTACTCAATGAGCATCAATGATCGGTTTAGAATGATCATTTTAACAGCCCGATCAACTTGACATGTCTGCACTAAATCGCCCGTAATTTTTGATTTAGAGCTCAGAATGACACAAATCCAAATCCCACATTAAGCTAGCTCAATTTTCTATACTGTGACAAAATTTGAGACAAAAATAGATTAGACAAAGCGTATAAGTAATCCAATCTATCGAAAACTGTGTCTTGCCATGCATTGTGCTTCATTAATAAGACTTTACTCAATGACCATAAATGATCAGTTTAGAATGATTATTTTATCTGCCTGATCAACTTGACATGTCTGCACTAAATCATCCGTAACTTTGGATTTAGAGCTCAGAATGACACAAATCCAAAGCCCACGTTAAGCTAGCTATCTTTCTATATTATGACAAAATTTTGAGACATAAATAGATTCGACAAATCATCCAAATAATCCAATCTTTCTAAAACTTTGTCATGCCTTGCATTGTGCTTTATTTATAATCCGTTACTCAATCAGCAACATCAATGATCAGTTTAGAATGATCATTTTTTAACTGGCCGATCAACTTGACATGTCCGCACTAAATCATACGTAACTTTTGGTTTAGAACTCAGATTGACACAAATCCAATGCACACCTTAAGCTAGCTTAATTTTCTATATTGTGACAAAATTTGAGACAGAAATAGATAGACAAAGCATCCAAGTTATTCAATCTATTCAAAACTGCTTTATGCCATGCATTGTGCTTTATTTATAAGCCGTTACATAATGAGCATCAATGATCAGTTTAGAATGATCATTTTAACTGGCCGATCAACTTGACATTTCTGCACTAAATCGTCCGTCACTTTTGATTTATAGCTTAAAATGACACGTATCCAATCCCACGTTAAGCTAGCTCAATTTTCTATATTGTGACAAAATTTGAGATAGAAATGATTCGAAAAAGCATCCAAGTAATCCAATGTATCCAAAACTGCATCTTGCCATGCATTGTGCTTCATTTATAAGCCGTTACTCAATGAGCATCAATGATCAGTTTAGAATGATCAGTTTAGAATGATCATTTTAACAGGCCGATCAACTTGACATGTATGCATTAAAAATGACACAAATCCAAAGTCCACGTTAAGGTAGCTCAGTTTTCTATATTGTGACAAAATTTAAGATAGAAATAGATCGACAAAGCATCCAAGTTAATAAAATCAATGAGCATCAATGATTAGTTTAGAATGATTATTTTATCTGAGGCTGATCAACTTGACATGTCTGCACTAAATCGTCCGTAACTTTGGATTTAGAGGTCAGAATGACACAAATCCAAAGCCCACGTTAACCAAGCTCAAGTTTCTATATTATGACAAAATTTGACACAAAAATAGATTCGACAAAGCATACAATTAATCCAATCATTCTAAAACTTCGGCATGCCTTGCATTGTGCTTCATTTATAATCCGTTACTCAATGAGCAACATCAATGATTAGTTTAGAATGATCATTTTAACTTGCCGATCAACTTGACATGCCGCACTATGTCGTCCATAACTTTTGGTTTAGAACTCAGATTGACACGAATCGAACGCCCACGTTAAGCTAGCTCACTTTTCTATATTGTGACAAAATTTGAGACAGAAATGATTCGAAAAACCATCCAATTAATCCAATCTATCAAAAACTGCATCTTGCCATGCATTGTGCATCATTTATAAGCCGTTACTCAATGAGCATCAATGATCAGTTTAGAATTATCATTTTAACTGGCCGATCAGCTTGAAATATCCGCACTAAATCGTACAAAACTTTTTGTTTAGAACTCAGAATGACACAAATCTAAAGCCCACCTTAATCTAGCTCAATTTTCTATATTGTGACAAAATTTAAGACCAAATAGATTTGACAAAGCATCCAAGTAATCCAATCTATTCAAAACTGCTTTATGCCAAGCATTTGTGCTTTATTTATAAGCTTTTACTCCATGAGCATCAATGATCAATTTAGAATGATCATTTTAACTAGCCGATCAACTTGACATGTCTGCACTATATCGTCCGTAACTTTTGATTTAGAGCTAAGAATGACACAAATCCAAAGCCCACGTCAATCTATCTATATTTTCTCTATTGTACCATAATTTGAGATAGAAATAAATTCGACAAAGCATCCAACTAATCCAATCTATCCAAAACGTCGTCATGCCTTTCATTGTGCTTCATTTATAATCCATTACTCAAAGAGCAGCATCAATGATCGATTTAGAATTATCATTTTAACTGGCCGATCAACTTGACATGTACGCACTAAATCGTTCATAACTTTTGATTTAGAGCTTAGAATGACACAAATCCAAAGCCCACGTTAAGCTAGCTCAATTTTCTATACTATGACAAAATTTGAGACAGAAATAGATTCGACAAAGCATCCAATTAATCCAATCTTTTTAAAACATCGTCATGCCTTGCATTGTGCTTCATTTGAAATTAGTTACTCAATGAGCAGCATCGATGATCAGCTTAGAATGATCATTTTAACTGGCCGATAAATTTGACATGCCGAACTAAATCGTCCATAACTTTTGGTTTAGAACTTAGAATGACACGAATCGAATGCACATGTTAAGCTAGCTCAATTTTCTATATTGTGACAAAATTTGAGGCAGAAATGATTCGACAAATCATCCAAGTATTCTAATCTATCCAAAACATCGTCATGCCTTGCATTGTGCTATATTTATAAACTGTTACTCAATGAGCATCAATGATCTGTTTAGAATGATCATTTTAACTAGCCGATCAACTTGACATGACAGCACTAAATCGTCCGTAACTATGGATTTAGAGCTTAGAATGACAGAAATCCAAAGTCCACTTAAACTAGTTCAATTTTCTATATTGTGACAAAATTTGAGATAGAAATAGATTCGACAAAGCGTCCAAGTAGTCCAATCTATCCAAAACTGCATCATGCCATGCATTGTGCTTCATTTATAAGCCTTTACTCAATGAGCATTAATGATCAGTTTATAATAATCATTTTAACAGGCCGATCAACTTGACATGTCTTCACTATATTGCCGCAAGTTTTGATTTATAGCTCAGAGTAACACGAATCCAATGCCCACGTTAAGTTAGCTCAATTTTCAATAGTGTGACAAAATTTGAGACAGAAATAGCTTTGACAAATCGTCCAAGTAATCCAATCCATCCAATACCGTGTCCTGCCAGGCATTGTGCTTCATTAATAAGCCTTTACTCAATGAGCATCAATAATCAGTTTTGAATGATCATTTTTACTGGCTGATCAACTTGATATGTCTGCAGAATATCGTCCGTAACTTTTGATTTATAGCTCAGAATGACAAGAATCCAATATCCACTTTAAGCTAGTTCAATTTTCTATATTGTGACAAAATTTTAGACAAAAACAGATTTGACATAGCGTCCAAGTAATCCAATCTATCCAAAACTGTGTCATGCCATGCATTGTGCTTCATTTATAAGCCTTTACTTAATAAGCATCATTGATCAGTTTAAAATGATCATTTTAATTGGCCGATCAACTTGACATGTCTACACTATATCCTCTGTAACTTTTGATTTATCGCTCAGAATGACAGGAATCCAATGCCCACTTTAAGTTAGCCCAATTTTCTATATTGTGACAAAATTTTAGACAAAAATAGATTCGACAAAACGTCCAAGTAATCCAATCTATAAAAACTGCATCAGGCCTTGCATTGTGCTTCGTTTATAAGCTGTTACTCAATGATCATCAATGATCAGTTTAGAATGATCATTTTAACTGGCCAATTAACTTGATATGTCTGCATTAAATCACTCATAACTTTTGATTTAGAGCTCAAAATGCATAAATCCAAAGCGCACGTTAAGCTAGCTAAATTTTTTATATTATGACAAAATTTGAGACTGTAATAGATTCGACAAAGCATACAAGGAATCCAATGTATCCAAGATTTTTCCATGCCATGCGTTGTGCTTCATTATAAGCCTTTACTCAATGAGTATGAATGATCAGTTTAGAATGATCATTTTAATTGGCCGATCAACTTGAAATGTAAGCACTAAATCGGGCATAACTTTGGATTTAGAGCTCAGAATGACACAAATACAAAGACCACTTTAAGCTACCGCAACTTTCTATATTGTGACAAAGTTTGAGGTAGAAATAGATTCGAAAAAGCGTCCAAGTAATCCAATCTATCCAAAACTGCGTCATGCCATGCATTGTGCTTCATTTATAAGCCTTAACTCAATGAGCATCAATGATCAGTTCAGAATAATCATTTTAACAAGCCGATCAACTTGACATGTCTTGACTATATCGTCCGTAACTTTTTATTTATAGCTCAGAATAACACGAATCCAATGCCCACATTAAGCTAGCTCAGTTTTCTATAGTGTGACAAAATTTGAGACAGAAATAGGTTCGACAAAGTGTACTAGTTATCCAATCTATCCAAAACTGGGACTTGCCATGCGTTGTGCTTCATTTATAAGGCTATACTCAATGAGCATCAATGATCAGTTTAAAATAATTATTTTAACTAGCCAATCAACTTGACTTGTCTACACTAAATCGTCTGTAACTTTGGATTTGGAACTCAGAATGACACAAATCCAAAGCCCACGTTAAGCTAGTTCAGATTTTATATATTGTAACAAAATTTGAGACAAAAAGTAGTCGATAAAGCATCCAAGTAATCCAATCTATCCAAAACTGCTTCATGCCTTGCATTGTGCTTCGTTTATAAGCCGTTACTCAATGAGAACTTATGATAAGTTTAGAATGATCATTTTAACTGGCCAATCAACTTGATATGTCTCCACTAAATCGTCCACAATTTTTTATTTAGAGCTCATAATGACACAAATCCATAGCCCACGTTAAGCTAGCTCAATTTTCTATATTTTGACAAAATTTGAGACCGAAATAGATTAGAGAAAGCGTCCAAGTAATCCAATCTATCCAAAACTGCGTCTTGCCACGCATTGTGCTTCATTAAAAAGACATTACTCAATGAGCATCAATGATCAGTTTAGAATGATTATTTAATCTGGCCGATCAACTTGGAATGTGTGCACTAAATCGTCCGTAACTTTGGATTTAGAGGTCAGAATGACACAAATCCAAAGCTCACGTTAAGCAAGCTCAATTTTCTATATTATGACAAAATTTGACACAGAAATAGATTCGACAAAGCATCCAATTAATCCAATCTTTCTAAAACCGTTGCATTGTGCTTCATTTATAATCTGTTGCTCAATGAGTAGCATCAATGATTACTTTAGAATGATCATTTTAACTGGCCGATCGACTTGACATGCCGCACTAAATCTTCCATAACTTTTCGTTTAGAACTCAGAATGACACGAATCGAACGCCCACGTTAAACTAGCTCAATTTTCTTTATTGTGACAAAATTCGAGACATAAATGAATCGACAAAGTATCCAAGTTAATAAAATCTATTCAAAACTGCTTCATGCCATGCATTGTGCTTTATTTATAAGCATTTACTCAATGAGCATCAATGACTAATTTAGAACGATCATTTTAAATGGCCGATCAACTTGACATGTCTGCACTATATCGTACGTAACTTTTGATTTATAGCTTAGAATGACACGAATCCAATGCCCACGTTAAGCTAGCTCAATTTTCTATATTGTGACAAAATTTGAGACAGAATTAGATCGACAAAGCATCCAAGTTATCCAATCTATTCAAAACTGCTTCATGCCATGCATTGTGCTTTATTTATAAGCATTTACTCAATGAGCATTAATGTTAGTTTAGAATGGTCATTTGAACTGACCAATCAACTTGGCATGTCTGCACTATATCGTCCGTAACTTTTGATTTAAAGATCAGAATGACACAAACCCAAAGCCCACGGTATGCTAGCTCAATTTTCTATATTCTGACAAAAGTTTACACAAAAATAGATTTGACAAAGCATCTAAGTAATCCAATTTATTCAAAATTGCTTCATGCCAAGCATTGTGCTTTATTTATAAGCCGTTGCTCAATGCGCATCATTGATCAATTTAGAAAGATCATTTTAAATGGCCGATCAACTTGACAAGGCTGCACTATATCGTCTTTAACTTTTGATTTAGATCTCAGAATGACACAAATCCAAAGCCCACGTTAAGCTAACTTAATTTTCTTCATTGTCACAAAATTTGAGATAGAAATATATTTGAAAAAGCATCCAAGTAATCCAATCTATCCAAAATTGTGTCTTGCCATGCATTGTGCTTCATTAATAAGCCTTTACTCAATGAGCATAAATGATCAGTTTAGAATGATCATTTTAACTGACGATCAACATGACAACTCAGCACTAAATCGTCTGTAACTTTGGATTTAGAGTTCAAAATGACACAAATCCAAAGGCCACGTTAAGCTAGCTCAATTTTCTATATTGTGACAAAATTTGAGAAAGAAATAGATTCCACAAAGCGTCCAACTAATGAAATCCATCCAAAACTGCGCCTTGCCATGCATTGTGCTTCATTAATAAGCCTTTACTCAATGAGCATCAATGATCAGTTTAGAATGATCATTTTAACTTGCCGAGAACCTTGACATCTCTGCACTAATTCATCCGTAACTTTGGATTTAGAGTTCAGAATGACACAAATCCGTAGGCCACGTTAAGCTAGCTCAATTTTCTATATTGTGATAAAATTTGAGACAAATAGATTCGTCAAAGCATCAAAGTAATCCAATCTTTCCAAAAGTGCTTCGTGCCATGCATTGTGCTTCATTGATAAGCCTTTACTTTATGAGCATCAATGATCATTTTAGAATGATCATTTTAACTGGCCAATAACCTTGAAATATCCGCACTAAATCGTACGTAACGTTTTGTCTAGAACTCAGAATAACACAAATCAAAAGCCCATCTTAATCTAGCTCAATTTTCTATATTGTGAAAAACTTTGAGACCAAAATAGATTTGACAAAGCATCCAAGTAATCCAATCTATTCAAAACTGCTTTATGCCAAGCATTTGTGCTTTATTTATAAGCTTTTACTCAATGAGCATCAATGATCAATTTAGAATGATCATTTTAACTGGCCGATCAACTTGACATGTCTGCACTATATCGTGCGTAACTTTTGATTTAGAGCTAAGAATGACACAAATCCAAAGCCCACGTTAATCTAACTATATTTTCTATATTGTACCATAATTTGAGATAGAAATAAATTCGACAAAGCATCCAACTAATCCAATCTATCCAAAACTTCGTCATGCCTTTCATTGTACTTCATTTATAATCCATTACTCAAAGAGCAGCATCAATGATCAATTTAGAATTATCATTTTAACTGGGCGATCAACTTGACATGTACGCACTAAATCCTTCATAACTTTTGATTTAGAGCTTAGAATGACACAAATCCAAAGCCCACGTTAAGCTAGCTCAGTTTTCTATACTAGACAAAATTGGAGACAGAAATAGATTCGACAAAGCATCCAATTAATCCAATCTTTTTAAAACTTCGTCATGCCTTGCATTGTGCTTCATTTGAAATTAGTTACTCAATGAGCAGCATCGATGATCAGTTTAGAATGATCATTTTAACTGGCCGATAAACTTGACATGCCGCACTAATCTTCCATAACGTTTGGTTTAGAACTCAGAATGACACGAATCGAATGCACATATTAAGCTAGCTCAATTTTCTATATTGTGACAAAATTTGAGACAGAAATGATTCGACAAATCATCCAAGTTTTCTAATCTATCCAAAACTTCGTCATGCCTTGCATTGTGCTATAATTATAAACGGTTACTCAATGAGCATCAATGATCTGTTTAGAATGATCATTTTAAGTGGCAGATCAACTTGACATGATAGCACTAAATCGTCCGTAACTATGGATTTAGAGCTTAGAATGACAGAAATCCAAAGTCCACTTAAACTAGTTCAATTTTCTATATTGTGACAAAATTTGAGATAGAAATAGATTCGACAAAGCGTCCAAGTAGTCCAATCTATCCAAAACTGCATCATGCCATGCATTGTGCTTCATTTATAAGCCTTTACTCAATGAGCATTAATGATCAATTTATAATAATCATTTTAACAGGCCGATCAACTTGACATGTCTTCACTATATTGCCGTAAGTTTTGATTTATAGCTCAGAGTGACACGAATCCAATGCCTACGTTAAGCTAGCTCAATTTTCTATAGTGTGACAAAATTTGAGACCAAAACTGCATCTTGCCATGCATTGTGCTTCATGCCAAAATTGCTTTATTTATAAGCCTTTAATCATTATGAGCTTTCAATGATCATTTAGAATGATCAACTTGACATGTCTGGACAATATCGTCCGTAACTTTTGATTTATAGCTCAGAATGACAGGAATCCAATATCCACTTTAAGCTAGTTCAATTTTCTATATTGTGACAAAATTTGAGACAAAATAGATCTGACATAGCGTCCAAGTAATCCAATCTATCCAAAACTGTGTCATGCCATGCATTGTGCTTCATTTATAAGCCTTTACTTAATAAGCATCATTGATCTGTTTAAAATGATCATTTTAATTGGCCGATCAACTTGACATGTCTACACTATATCCTCCGTAACTTTGGATTTATAACTCAGAATGACAGGTCCAATGCCCACTTTAAGCTAGCCCAATTTTCTATATTGTGATAAAATTTTAAACAAAAATAGATTCGACAAAACGTCCAAGTAATCCAATCTTTCCAAATCTGCGCATGCCTTTGTGCTTCCTTTATAAGCTGTTACTCAATGATCATCAATGATCAGTTTAGAATGATCATTTTAACTGGCCAATTAACTTGATATGTCTGCATTAAATCACTCATAACTTTTGATTTAGAGCTCAGAACGCACAAATCCAAAGCGCACGTTAAGCTAGCTAAATTTTTTATATTATGACAAAATTTGAGGCTATAATAGATTCGACAAAGCATACAAGTAATCCAATGTATCCAAGATTTTTCCATGCCATGCGTTGTACTTCATTATAAGCCTTTACTCAATGAGTATGAATGATCAGTTTAGAATGATCATTTTAATTGGCCGATCAACTTGAAATGTAAGCACTAAATCGGGCGTAACTTTGGATTTAAGGCTCAGAATGACACAAATCCAAAACCCACTTTAAGCTACCTCAACTTTCTATATTGTGACAAAGTTTGAGGTAGAAATAGATTCGAAAAAGCATCCAAGTAATCCAATCTATCCAAAACTGCGTCATGCCATGCATTGTGCTTCATTTATAAGCCATAACTCAATGAGCATCAATGATCAGCTTAGAATAATCATTTTAACAGGCCAATCAACTTGACATGTCTTCACTATATCGTCCGTAACTTTTTATTTATAGCTCAGAATACCACGAATCCAATGCCCACATTAAGCTAGCTCAATTTTCTATAGTGTGACAAAATTTGAGACAGAAATAGATTCGACATAGTGTACTAGTTATCCAATCTATCCAAAACTGGGACTTGCCATGCATTGTGCTTCATTTATAAGGCTATACTGAATGAACATCAATGATAAGTTTAAAATAATTATTTTAACTAGGCAATCAACTTGACTTGTCTACGCTAAATCGTCCGTAACTTTGGATTTGGAACTCAGAATGACACAAATCCAAAGTCCATGTTAAGCTAGTTCAGTTTTTATATATTGTAACAAAATTTGAGACAAAAAGTAGTCGATAAAGCATCCAAGTAATCCAATCTATCCAAAACTTCGTCATGCCGTGCATTGTGCTTCATTTATAAGCTGTTACTCAATGATCATCAATGATCAGTTTAGAATGATCATTTGAACTGGCCAATTAACTTTATATGTCTGCATTAAATCACTCATAACTTTTGATTTAGAGCTCAGAATGCACAAATCCAAAGCGCACGTTAAGCTAGCAAAATTTTTTATATTATGACAAAACTTGAGACTGTAATAGATTCGACAAAGCATACAAGTAATCCAATGTATCCAAGATTTTTCCATGCCATGCGTTGTGCTTCATTATAAGCCTTTACTCAATGAGTATGAATGATCATTTTAGAATGATCATTTTAATTGGCCAATCAACTTGAAATGTAAGCACTAAATCAAGCGTAACTTTGAATTTAGATCTCAAAATGACACAAATCCAAAGCCCACTTTAAGCTAGCTCAACTTTCTATATCGTGACAAAGTTTGAGGTAGAAATAGATTCGAAAAAGCGTCCAAGTAATCCAATCTATCCAAAACTGCGTCATGCCATGCATTGTGTTTCATTTATAAGCCTTAACTCAATGAGCATCAATGATCAGTTTAGAATAATCATTTTAACAGGCCGATCAACTTGACATGTTATCACTATATCGTCCGCAACTTTTTAGTTATAGCTCAGAATAACACGAATCCAATGCCCCCATTAAGCTAGCTCAATTTTCTATAGTGTGACAAAATTTGAGACAGAAATAGGTTCGACAAAGTGTACTAGTTATCCAATCTATCCAAAACTGGGACTTGCCATCCATTGTGCTTCATTTATAAGGCTATACTCAATGAGCATCAATGATCAGTTTAGAATGATCATTTTAACTTCGATCAACTTGACATATGTCCACACTAAATAGTACATAACTTTTGATTTATAGCTTAGAATGACACAATCCAATGCCCACGTTAAGCTAGCTCAATTTTCTATATTGTGACAAAATTTGACAGAAATAGATTCGACAAAGCCTAAGTTATCTAATCAATCTTCAAAACTGCTTCATGCCATGCATTGTGCTTCATTTATAAGCATTTACTCAATGAGCATCAATGTTAGTTTAGAATGGTCATTTTAACTGGCCGATCAACTTGGCATGTCTGCACTAAATATCGTCCATAACTTTTGATTTAGATCAGAATGACACAAACCAAAGCCCACGTTAAGCTAACTCAATTTTCTATATTGTGATATAATTTGAGATAGAAATAGATTCGACAAAGCATCCAAGTAATCCAATCTATCCAAAACTGCATCATGCCTTGCATTGTGCTTCATTTATAAACCGTTACTCAATGAGCATCAATGATCAGTTTATAATGGTCATTTTAACTCCGATCAACTTGACATGTCTATACTAAATCGTCCATAACTTTTGATTTAGAGCTCAGAATGACACAAATCCAAAGCCCACGTTAAGCTATGCTCAATTTTCTATATTGTGACAAAATTTGAGACAGAAATAGATTGGAAAAGCATCCAAGTAATCTAGTCTATCCAAAACTGCATCTTGCCATGCATTGTGCTTCATTTATAAGCCTACCAATGAGCATCAATGCAGTTTAGAATTTAAATTATGAGCACCATTGATCAATTTAGAATGATTTTCACTAAATCGTAAGCTGTAACTTTTGATTTATAGCTTAGAATGACACGAATCCAATGCCCACGTTAAGCTAGCTCAATTTTCTATAGTGACAAAATTTGAGACAAAAATAATTCGACAAAGAATCCAAGTAATCCAATCTATCCAGAACTGCATCTTGCCATGCATTATGCTTCATTTATAAGCCGTTACACAATGAGCATCAATAATCAGTTTAGAATGATCGTTTTAACTGCCGATCAACTTGACATGTCCATACTAAATAGTACATAACTTTTGATTTAGAACTCAGAATGACACAAATCCAAAGCCTACGTTAAGCTAGCTCAATTTTCTATATTGTGACAAAATTTGACACAGAAATAGATTCGACAAAGCATCTAAGTTATCTAATCTATTCAAAACTGCTTCATGCCATGCATTGTGCTTTATTTATAAGCATTTACTCAATGAGCATTAATGTTTGTTTAGAATGGTCATTTTAACTGGCCGATCAACTTGGCATGTCTGCACTATATCGTCCGTAACTTTGATTTAAAGATCAGAATGACACAAACCCAAAGCCCACGGTAAGCTAACTCAATTTTCTATATTGTGATATACTTTGAGATAGAAATAGATTCGACAAAGCACCCAAGTAATCCAATCTATCCAAAACTGCGTCATGCCTTGCATTATGCTTCATTTATAAACCGTTACTCAATGAGCATCAATGATCAGTTTATAATGGTCATTTTAACTGCCTGATCAACATGACATGTCTATACTAAATCGTCCATAACTTTTGATTTAGAGCGCAGAATGACACAAATCCAAATGCCACATTAAGCATGCTCAATTTTCTATATTTTGACAAAATTTGAGACAGAAATAGATTGGAGAAAGCATCCAAGTAATCTAGTCTATCCAAAACTGCATCTTGCCATGCATTGTTCTTCATGCCAAGAATTGTGCTTCATGCCAAGAATTTTGCTTTATTTATAAGCCTTTAAATTATGAGCACCATTGATCAATTTACAATGATCATTTTAACTGGCCGATAAGCTTGACATGTTTACGTAACTTTTGATTTACAGCTTAGAATGACATGAATCCAATGCCCACGTTAAGCTTGCTCAATTTTCTATAGTGACAAAATTTGAGACAAAAATAATTCGACAAAGAATCCAAGTAATCAAATCTATCCAGAACTACATCTTGCCATGCATTATGCTTCATTTATAAGCCGTTACACAATGAGCATCAATAATCAGTTTAGAATGATCGTTTTAACTGCCGATCAACTTGACATGTCCACTTTAAATAGTACATAACTTTTGATTTAGAACTCAGAATGACACAAATTCAAAGCCTACGTTAAGCTAGCTCAATTTTCTATACTGTGACAAAATTTGACACCGAAATAGATTCGACAAGGCATCTAAGTTATCCAATCTATTCAAAACTGCTTCATGCCATGCATTGTGCTTTATTTATAAGCATTTACTCGATGAGCATTAATGTTAGTTTAGAATGGTCATTTTAACTGGCCGATCAACTTGGCATGTCTGCACTATATCGTCCGTAACTTTTCATTTGAAGATCAGAATGACACAAACCCAAAGCCCACGGTAAGCTAACTCAATTTTCTATATTGTGATATAATTTGAGATAGAAATAGATTCGACAAAGCATCCAAGTAATCCAATCTATCCAAAACTGCGTCATGCCTTGCATTATTCTTCATTTATAAACCGTTACTCAATGAGCATCAATGATCAGTTTATAATGGTCATTTTAACTGCCCGATCAACTTGACATGTCTTACTAAATTGTCCATAACTTTTGATTTAGAGCTCAGAATGACACAAATCCAAATCCCACGTTAGGCATGCTCAATTTTCAATATTGTGACAAAATTTGAGACAGAAATAGATTGGAGAAAGCATCCAAGTAATCAAGTCTATCCAAAATTGCGTCTTGCCATGCATTGTTCTTCATGCCAAGAATTGTGCTTCATGCCAAGAATTTTGCTTTATTTATAAGCCTTTAAGTTATGAGCACCATTGATCAATTTAGAATGATCATTTTAACTGGCCGATTACCTTGACATGTCTGCACTGTATCGTACGTAACTTTTGATTTATAGCTTAGAATGACATGAATCTAATGCCCACGTTAAGCTAGCTCAATTTTCTATATTGTGACAAAATTTGAAGCAAAAATAATTTGAAAAGAATCCAAGTAATCCAATCTATCCAGAACTGCATCTTGCCATGCACTATGCTTCATTTATAAGCCGTTACACAATGAGCATCAATAATCAGTTTAGAATGATCGTTTTAACTGCCGATCAAGTTGACATGTCCACACTAAATAGTACATATCTTTTGATTTAGAACTCAGAATAACACAAATCCAAAGCCTACGTTAAGCTAGCTCAATTTTCTATATTTAGAATAAATTTGAGACATAAATAGATTCGACAAAGCATCTAAGTAATCCAGTCTATTCAAAATTGCTTCATGCCAAGCATTGTGCTTTATTTATAAGCCTTTACTCAATGAGCATCATTGATCAATTTAGAAAGATCATTTTAAATGGCCGATCAACTTGACATGGCTGACCTATATCGTCTGTAACTTTTGATATAGATCTCAGAATGACACAAATCCAAAACCCACGTTATGCTAACTCAATTTTCTTCATTGTCACAAAATTTGAGATAGAAATATATTCGAAAAAGCATCCAAGTAATCCAATCTATCCAAAACTGTGTCTTCCCATGCATTGTGCTTCATTAATAATCCTTTACTACATGAGCATAAATGATCAGTTTAGAATGATCATTTTAACTGACGATCAACTTGACATGTCAGCACTAAATCGTCTGTAACTTTGGATTTAGAGCTCAGAATGACACAAATCCAAAGCCCACATTAAGCTAGCTCAATTTTCTAAATTGTGACAAAATTTGAGATAGAAATAGATTCCACAAAGCGTCCAAGTAATCAAATCCATCCAAAACTGCGCCTTGCCATGCGTTGTGCTTCATTAATAAGCCTTTACTCAATGAGCATCAATGATCAGTTTAGAATGATCACTTTAACTTGCCGAGCAACTTGACATGTCTGCACTAATTCATCCGTAACTTTGGATTTAGAGTTCAGAATGACACAAATCCATAGGCCACGTTAAGCTAGCTCAATTTTCTATATGGTGTAAAAATTTGAGACAAATAGATTCGAAAAAGCATCGAAATAATCCAATCTTTCCAAAAGTGCTTCATGCCATGCATTGTGCTTCGTTGGTAAGCCTTTACTTAATGAGCATCAATGATCATTTTAGAATGATCATTTAAATTGGCTGATCAACTTGACATGTCGGCACTATATCGTCCGTAGCTTTTGATTTATAGCTCACAATGACAGGAATCCAATGAACACGTTAAGCTAGCTTAATTTTCTATATTGTGAGAAAATTTGAGACTGAAATAGATTCGACAAAGAATCCAAGTAATCCAACCTATCCAAAACAGCGTCATGCCTTGCATTGTGCTTCATTTATAAGCCGTTACTCAATGAGCATCAATGATCAGTTTAGAATGATCATTATAACTTCCCGATCAACTTGACATGTCCCCACTAATTTGTTCGTAACTTTTGATTTAGAGCTCCGCACAACACAAATCCAACACCCATGTTAAGCTAGCTCAATTTTCTATATTGTGACAAAATTTGAGACTAAAATAGATTTGACAAAGCATCCAAGTAATCCAATCTATGCAAAACTGCATCATGCCTTGCATTGTGCTTCCTTTATAAGCTTTTACTCAATGAGCATAAATGACCAGTTTAGAATGATCATTTTAACTTGCCGATCAACGTGACATGTCTGCATTATATTTTCGTAACTTTTGATTCATAGCTCAGAATGACACGAATCGAATGTCCACGTTAAGCTAGCTCAATTTTCTATACAATGACAAAATGTGAGACGGAAATAGATTCAACAACGCGTCCAAGTAATCCAATCTATCCAAAACTACGTCATACCTTGCATTGCGCTTCATTTATAAGCCGTTACTCAATGAGCATCAATGATCAGTTTAGAATGATCATTTTAACTGGCCGATCAACTTGACATTTCCGTACTAAATCCTCCATAACGTTTGATTTAGAGCTCAGAACGACACAAATTCAAAGCCCACGTTAAGCTAGCCTAATTTTCTATACTGTGAATTAATATAAGACAGAAATAGATCCAAAATAGCATCCAAGTAATCCAATATATCCAAAACTGCTTCATGCCATGCATTGTGATTCATTTATAAGCCTTTACTCGATGAGTATCAATGATCAATTTAGAATGATCATTTTAACTTGCCAATTAACTTGACATTTCTGCACTATATCTTCTGTAACTTTTGATTTATAGTTCAGAATGAAACGAATCCAATGCCCACGTTAATCTTGCTCAATTTTCTATATTGTGACAAATGGAGACAAAAATAGATTCGACAAAGCTTCCAAGCAAACCAGTCTATCCAAAACTGTGTCTTGGCATGCATTGTGCTTCATTAATAAGCCTTTACTCAATGAACATCAATGATCAATTTAGAATGAGCATTTTAACTAGCTGATCAACTTGATATTTCTGCACAAAATCGTCTGTAACTTTGTATTTAGAGCTCAGAATGACACAAATCCAAAGCCCACGTTAAGCTTTCTCAATTTTATGTGTTGTGACAATATTTGAGACAGAAATAGATTCAACAAACCTTCCAAGTAATCCGACACTGCGTGCAGCCATGCATTCTGCTTCATTGATAAGCCTTTACTCAATGAGAATCAATTATAAGTTTAGAATGATCATTTTAACTGGCTGATCAATTTGACATGTCTGCACTATATCATCCATAACTTTTGATTTATAGATCAGAATGACACAAATCCAATGCCCACGTTAAGCTAGCTCAATTATTTACATTGTGACAAAATTTGAAACTGAAATAGATTCGACAAAGCATACAAGTAATCCCATCAATCCAAAACTGCTTTATGCCACGCATTGTGCTTCATTTATAAGCCTTGATTCAATGAGCATCAATGATCAGTTGCGAATGATCATTTTAACTGATCGATCAACTGGACATGTCCGCACTAAATCGTTCGTAGCTTTTTATTTAGATCTCAGAATCACACAAATCTAAAGGACGCGTTAAATTAGTTCAATTTTCTATATTGTGACAAAATTTACTGTATCTCATTTTATTAACAAAAAAAATTATTTTCTTGTATGTCAATATTAAAACTTTATGAGGAAAACCATCAACATTACTGTGCAAATATCTGGAAAATGGTCACTTTCAATATGCATAACAAGCTTCAGAACAAAAACAATCTGCCTAAAAAAACAGTCAGAAATTCAGAACAGAATATTCAACCGGACATAAATAGATATGACAAAGCATCGAAGTTATCCAATCTCTCCAAAACTTTGTATTGTCATGCATTGTGCATCATTTATAAGCCTCTACTCAATGAGCACCAATGATCAGTTAAAAATGATCATTTTAACTCGTAGATCAACTTAACATGTACGCACTAAATCGTACCTAACTTTTGATTTAGACCTCAGAATGATATAAATCCAAAGCCCACTTTAGGCTACCTCAATTGTCTGTAATGTGACAAAATTTGAGATAAAAATAGATTCCACAAAGCGACCTAGTTATCCAATCTATCCCGAACCGAGTGATGGCATGCATTATGCTTCATTTATAAGTCTATAATCAATGAGCACCAATGATCAGTTAAGAATGATCATTTTAACTAGCCGATCAACTTTTCATTTCCGCACTAGATCTTTCGTAACTTTTGATTTAGAGCTCGGAATGACAGAAATCCAAAGCCCACGTTAAGCTAGCTCAATTTTCTATATTGTGGCAAAATTTGAGGCATAAATTAAATAGATTCGACAAAGCGTCCAAATAATCTAATCTATCAAAAACTATGACACGGCATGCATTGTGCTTTATTTATAAACCTTTACTCAATGAGCATCAATGATCAATTTAGAATGATGATTTTAACTGGCCGATCAACTTGACATGTCTACCCTATATCGTCCGTAACTTTTGATTTGAAGCTCAGAATGACACGAATCAAATGCCCACGTGAAGCTAACTCAATTTTCTATGCTGTGACAAAATTTGAGAGAGAAATAGATTCGACAAAGGGTCCAAATAATCAAATCTATCCAGAACTGCGTGATGCAATGCATTATGGTTCTTAATAAGCCTTTACTCAATGAGCATCAATGATCAGTTTAGAATGATCATTTTAACTGGCCAATCAACTTAAGATGTCCACACTAAATCGTTTGTAACTTTGGATTTAGAGCTCTGAATGACACAAATCCAAAGTGCACGTTAACCTAGCTCAATTTTCTATATTGTGAAAGAACTTGAGACATAAATAGATTCGACAAAGCGTCAGTAATCCAATCTATCCAAAATTGCGTCATGCCATGCATTGTGCTTCATTTATAAGCCTTTACTTAATGAGCATCAATCAGCAGTTCAGAATGATCATTTTAACTAGCCGATCAACTTGACATTTCTCTATTATATCGACTGTAACTTTTTATTTGGAGTTCAGAATGACAGAAATCCAAAGAACACGTTAAGCCAGCTCAATGTTTTATATTGTTAGAAAATTTGAGACAGAAATAGATACGACAAAGTGTCCTAGTTATCCAATCTGTGCCGAACTGCGTGATGACATGCATTATGCTTCATTTATAGGTCTCTAATCAATGATCACCAATGATCAGTTAAGAATGATCATTTTAACTAGCCGATCAACTTTTCATATCTGCACTAAATCATCAGTAACTTTTGATTTAGAGATCGGAATGAAACAAATCCAAAGCCCACGTTAAGCTAGCTAAATTTTCTATATTGAGATAAAATTTAAGACTAAAATTGTTTTCAGAAATCCTCCAAGTAATCAAAGCTATCAAAAATTACGTCATACCAAGCATTGTGCTTCATTTAAAAGCTTTTACTCAATGAGAATCAATGATCATTTTAGAATGATCATTTTAACTGGCTGATCGACTTGACATGTCTGCACTAAATCTTCCGTAACTTTGGATTTATAGCTTAGAATGACACAAATCCATAGGCCACATTAAGCTAGCTCAAGTTTGTATATTGTGAGAAAATTATAGACAGAAATAGATACTACAAAGCGTCCAGGTAATCCAATCGATACAAAACTGCATGATGCCATGCATTGTGCTTCATTGATAAGCCTTTACTCAATGAGCATCAATGATTATTCTAGAATTGATCATTTTAACAAGCCGATCAGCTTGCAATCTCTGCACTAAATCGTCCGAAACATTTGATTTATAGCTTAGAGTGACATGAATCCATTGTCCACGTTAAGTTAGCTCAATTTTTTATATTATGAAAAACTTTAAGAAAAAAATAGATACGACAAATGGTCCAAGTTATCCAATCTATCCAAAACTTTGTCATGCCATGCGTTCTGCTTCATTTATAAGCCTCTACTAAATGAGCACCAATGATCAGTTAAGAGTGATCATTTTAACTAGCCGATCAACTTGACAAGTGCGCACTAAATCGTCTGTAACTTTTGATTTAGAGCTGAGAGTGACAGAAATCCAAATCCCACGTTAAGCTAGCTCAATTTTCTATATTGTGACAAATTTGAGATAGAAATATATTCCATAAAGTGTCCAAGGTATCCAATCTATGCAAAAGTTCGTCATGCCGTGCATTGGGCTTCATTTATAAGCCTCTACTCAATGAGGAACACTAATCAGTTTAGAATGATCATTTTAACTGGCCGATCAACTTGACATGTCCACACTAAATCGTCCATAACTTTTGATTTAGAGATGAGAATGAGACAAATCCAAAGCCCACGTTAATATAGCTCAATTTTCTATATTGTGACAAAACTGGAGACAAAAATAGATTCGAGAAAGCATCAAAGTAATCACATATATCCAAAACTGTGTCATACCTTGCATTGTGCTTCACTTATAAGCCTTTACTCAATGAGCATCAACGATCAGTTTAGAATGATCATTTTAACTGGCCGATTAACTTGACTTGTCCGCACTAAATCATCCATAACTTTTGATTTAAACATCAGAATGAGACAAATCTAAAACCCAGGTTACACTAGCTCAATTTTCTATATTGTGACAAACTTTGAGACAAAAATAGATACGACAAAGCGTCCAAGTTATCCAATCTATCCAAAACTTCGTCATGCCATGCATTGTGCTTCATTTATAAGCCTTTACTCAATGGGCATCAATGATCAGTTTAGAATGGATCATTTAAACTAGCGATCAACTTGACATCTGTGAAAATCATCTGAAAATTTTGATTTTATAGCTCAGAATGACATGAATCCATTGCCCACGTTAAGCTAGCTCAAGTTTCTATATTGTGACAAAATTTGAGACAGAAATAGATACGACAAAGCATCCAATTTATCCCAAACTGCGTGATGTCATGGATTATGCGTCATTTCTATGCCTCTAACAAATGAGAACCAATGATCACTTAAGAATGGTCATTTTAACTGGCTGATCAACTTGACATGTCCGCACAAAATCGTCCGTAACTTTTGATTTAGAGCTCAGAATTAAACAAATCCAAAGCCCACGTTAGGCTAGCTCATATTTCTAAATTGTGATAAAACTTAAGACTAAAATTGCGTCGACAAATCCGCCAAGTAATCAAATCAATCAAAAACAATGTAACATCATCCATTATGCTTCATTTATAAGCATTTACTCAATGAGCGCTAGTGAGCAGTATAGAATGATCATTTTAACTGGCCGATCAACTTGACATGTCTATACTAAATCATCCGCAACTTTTGATTTATAACTCAGAATGAAACGAACCCAATGACCACGTTAACATAGCTCACTTTTCTATATATTGACAAAATTTGAGATAGAAATAGATACGACAAAGCATCCAAGTAATCCAATTTTTCCGAAACTACATGATGACATGCATTATGCTTCAATTATAAGCCTTTACTCAATGAGCACTAATGATCAGTTTAGAATGATCATATTAACAGGTCGATCAATTTGACATGTCCGCACTAAATCATATGTAACTTTTAATTTAGAGCTCAGAATGATAGAAATCCAAATCCCACGTTAAGCTAGCTTAATTTTCAATATTGTGATAAAATTTAGATTAATGTTTTTTTATAGAAATCCTAAAAGTAATCAAATCTATCAAAAAGTGCATAATGTCATGCATTATGTTTCACTTATAATCCTCAACTCAAGGAGCACCAATGATCACTTGAGAATGATCCATTTAACCGGCCGATCAACTCGACATCTGTGTACTAAATCATCCGTACCTTTTAATTTAGAACTCCAAATGACACGAATCCAAAGCCTACGTTAAGCTACTCAAGTTTCTATATTGTGACAAAATTTGAGATAGAAATAGATGCTAAAAGGCGTCCAAATTATCCAGTATATCCCAAACTCCGTGATGCCATACATTATGCTTCATTTATAAGCCTATACTCAATGAGCACCAGTGATCAGTTAAGAATGATCATTTTAACTGCCCGATCAACTTGACATTTCGCATTAAATCGTCACTAACTTTTGATTTAGAGCTCAGAATAACACACATCCAAAGCACACGTTAAGATAGCTCAATTAATATTGTATTATGCTTCAATTATAAGCCTCAACTCAATGAGAATCAGTGATCAGTTAATAATGGTCATTTTAACTGGCCAATCAACTTGGTATGTCCGCACTACATCGTCCGTCACTTTTGATTTAGAGTTTAGAATGAAACAAATTCAAAGCCCATGTTAAGCTAGCTCAATTTTCTATATTGTTACAAAATTCGAGACAAAAATAGAAACGACAAAGCATCCAAGTAATCCAATCTATCAAAAACTTCATGATGTCATGTATTGTGATTCATTTATAAGCCTTTACTCAATGAGAATCAGTGATCAGTTTAAAATGATCATTTTAACTAGCCGATCAACTTGACATGTCTGTAGTAAATCGTCCATAAATTTTTTATTTATTGCTCTGAATGAAACGAATCCAATTCCCATGTTAAGCTAGCTCAATTTTCTATATTGTGACAAATTTTGAGACAGAAATAGATACGTCAAAGCATCATTGTATTTCAATCTATCCCAAAATGCATGATGCCATGAATTATGCTTATTTGTAAGCTTTTTCTTAATGAACACCAATGATCAGTTTATAATGAGCATATTAACTAGTCTATCAAATTGACATATCTGCACTAAATTGTCCATAACTTTTGATTTAGAACTCCGAATGACACGAATCTGATGCCCACGTTAAGCTAGATCAAGTTTCTATATTGTGACAAAATTTAAGGCAGTAATAGATTTGACAAAGCGTCCAAGTTATCCAATCTATGCCGAACTACATGATGCCATCACTACAAGAAAATATTTGTCAGAAATCCATTGGGAAATGCGCTTTGCGACAGATTTCCAACAAAATATGTCCGTCCGGACAATTTCATTGGAAATCTTACACCGTCAGAAAAAAGTCGGGAATTACCGATGGGTTTGTGATGAAGAAAACCCATCAGCAAGAACATACTGATATTCAATGGGCAGGAGCCGTCGGACATTACCGACATATTTGCGATGAAGCCATCCGTCGGTACCCGGCCGATGACTTGGAATGAAAAAGGCCATTGGGAATGACATACTTAATACCGATGATACATGGCATCGGAAACTACTGACGCACACCCGATGGTGTATATCTGTCGATATTTTCCGATGGTTTATAGCCGTCAGGAATATTCCAACACCATCCCGATGACATACACTTCGTGACGGAACTTTGTCCATCGGTAATTCTGACGGATTAGCAATAACGCTATCCATCCAAACTTTCTCAATTTTCCGTTGACTCCTTCCCTCCGAAATAACCGAACATATAACAATTTTTTTTAATAATAATTTTTTTAAAATTTTAAATAAATAATTTTTAAAATTTTAAATTTAAGAAATATTTTTAAATATTTAATACCAATATTAAAAAAATTTAAAGAAAAATAATATTTCAAATTAAAAATATAATAATATTTAAATTTTAATTGTTTTAAAATATAAAATCTATAAATTACATTGGAGGAGGATCAGAAGGAGGAAAAAATTCATCCGGATAATCGAGGAATTTAATTTTCATAAAATCTACAAAATATTTTAGCCTGGCCATCTCTGTCTCAATAGCCCCTATTTTTTCTTATAGTTGGGTGTTCTCCTTATTTCCAGCCGCATATGTTGCACCACTAGTTTTTGCAACTCTATCGACTATTGGATGACGACCCTTCGAAATTGGTACTTCCTGTAAAAAATTTAAAATATTATGATATTAAATATAAAAATAAATAAAAAGAGAAATCAACTTACATTAAGAACCAGACGGTTAATCTCAGAACGATGCAATTCGGCGACCAAAAATGAAAAAACGACTAGAGACTACTGAGTCAAAATATCACTTTTTTCTTTTTAACTTTTTCGATGATCTCACTAACAAGACCATCTTGGATGCGAGCAGTCTTTTTGTTTTTGTGGACGGTCTCGAGAAGTCGCAAGTGATCTGGAGGCACTCAAAATTCTTGTACCTAAAAGTAAAAAAATACTATATGAATATTAAAAAAAATTTCAAATAATAATAAATAAAACTAATATAATCATAAATTTACCAATTGATCGGCTCGTTTCAGAAAACTAGTCGATCTAGTATTGTGAATGTAAATGCCTTTGCCTCCTCGGTCTCTCTTCTGGTTTCTCGAATTAGTCCTCGAGATGGCCTTATCACTGGAAGATTCCCAATAACAAATAAAGTCGTTCCGATCCGACTCATTCAGCCATCTTTGTTTGTTTTTTGTCTTTTTCCTTTTTCCATTTTTGTTTACACTCGTTCATGTGGTAAAAAGACTCATTATGGATGCTTTAGAGCCAACTTGCTTAGACGCTCTTTGAACGTTTTTATCGGGCGGAAGCAATCATGACCTCAAAGCCGTATTATCGACTGTTGGAAATCCGTCAGAAATCCATCAGAGACGCATTTAAAATTTTAGAAAATATTATTTAACTCTGAAAATTAAAGTATTGTAAAAATTAAAACATTAGTATCACATATTTAATCTGAAGCTGATGAACATTTTGAAGTAGTTAAATTTTTGTCGTCAAACTCGCCAATCTCTTCTTCTAAATCTTGAAATACATTGTAATCTCCGTACGTGGTATCATCAACAACAAGGTTAACTTCAACAAAAGTCTTTATGAAACCTAAGTTACCAATTGCGCTTTGCTGCATAGGGTCTTGCTCGGTAACACCACGTAACATTCCTCTAGGATGTATAACACCACCTAACATTCCTCTAGGATGTATTAAGGCTACTGTAATCCAAGGATCTTGCTTGTTACTCGCATGAGGATATCGAATGTAACAAACCTGGTCCGCTTGTGATTCAAGTATGAAAGGATCATATTTTCTATGTTGCCTAGGATAGTGGATAGATGTAACACCGAATTTGTCTTGACGCTGACCCATGACAGGGTCATACCAGTCACAGTAGAACACAATACACCTCAAATCAATCATTCCTAAATAGTGAACTTCTAATATTTCACGAAAACACCATTGTATATAATTTCACCAGATTGAGATCATATACCATAATTATAAGTTGTTTGTGAGTTTCCTTCATGATGACTTTTAAAAGCATATGCACGAGTGCAGTACATTGGATAAGATTTTGTAGTAAATGTAGGACAACTTACCAACTGAACTAACCACGTGGGAAACATTATCCCCCTAGAATGATCCGTAGTAACCTGCAAAATAACTGAATGCACTCAACTATATATATAGGAAAATATTATTGAAATTACATAATTGTGGTAACAATAACATAAAATTGCAACCATCTTGCTAATTCACTCTTTTTAAGTTCGACCAACTCATTCTCTGTGTAATTTGAATAATGAACACGTATTTGATACATGTATATCCTGTTAATTATAAACAAAATAATTAAAAATAAATTATAATAACAATTAAAAATAAAATTTAATTGAATGTACTTTTCATATTCTAAAACTTCATTGCAATTTGTTAAAATATACAAATGCAAGTGATTGTGTTCCACCTCTGATAGGCGTGGCATCTTCCCTTTTCCACTTAAATGTCCAATTTGTGCAAATACTTCTGGTACATAAACTAGATAAATTGGTTTTTCTCCTCCATTATCATGTCGTGCAGGTCGTCTATTTTGTTGTTTAGACTTGCAATGGAAAATAGTAGCTGGCAAAGTTAGATGTTTCTTCATTAATATTTTGTGCGATGATTGAACCTTCAACACTAGCAAGATTTTTATCTTTTTTCTTTAGGTGGAACATATATCTCTCAAAAGGATACATTCATTGGTACTGAGCAAGTCCTCCAAACGCTGCTTTTCTAGAGAGGTGAATAGGAGGATGTTCAATAACATCAAAAACGCTGGTGGAAATATTTTCTATAGGTTTGAAATGAGAACTTGTATTTTTCCTCCAAATTTTGGATATCGGCTCTAGTAAGTGATCTTGTACATAAATCTTGGAAAAAAACACCAATCTCTGCATAATAAAAAAGTTAATATCATATAATATATAAATTTATGATTAATTATATATAAAATAATGTAAACGTACCTTCAATTGCTCAATAGACGTTTTTAGGCAGAAGATCGGTAAAGGCAAATGGAAATAGTCTTTGCATGACAAAATGACAATCATCACTTCAATAGTATCGACACAATTACGAAGATTAGATGCGTATCTGTATGAAAATTTGACACTATGCTTAATCCACTCAAAGAACTCGTCTTTTGCATGCGCATCCAACCGGAATGCAGAAGACAATAATCTTCCATTTTCCATTACATGTAGTTCCTTCCGGAACAAATATATGGCAAATCCTATTTAGCTTTCAAATTATCTTCTATTTTTCCTTGCACATTTAGAACAGTATTCATTATGTTTGTCACAATGTTTGTCCTCGAACCAACCTGTCCTCCCTTTCTATTCCTAGTCAGGCGTTTTCATTCATTACTTGATTGATTCAAGGTACGAAGTGACAAGTCCAAGCTATAGCGGTAAAAGCTAGTCACCGGAAGCGAACTTCCGGGCCGGGAAGGGGCTCGAAGACAAAAAGAACCGGGCTTTTCCAAAGAATTACTGCAGCTTTCCCACTCCGTTTGATTTTACTGTTGCTGTCTGTTGCCGTGGTTCAAGCTACTAGCCCTAAGAAGCAGAGTAGCCCGTACATCCTACTCTTCGTCTCGTTATTCTGTGTTAGGTTTGTAAACCTTCGACCTAACCATGGACTTCGTGAGTGGCTCAAGAATCGAATCCAATAAAATCTCACTTCTGCCCATGCTAATCTTACTTGGGCATTCTAACTCACTTACAGCTTCTTAGCCCGGCCAATTTCCATCTTTCTTTGGGATTGAGATGCTGGACTTAGATTTTCTGCTTGAGTTTGATTGCAGGGACTTTAATACCGTCACAACAAGAAAGGGACTACAGCCAG
>JAENJI010000616.1:35348-103621 GCA_018901935.1 Pugionium cornutum
ACGATATTAAGAGACATCCTGAGCCTGCGCCCGTACGGAGTGCTGGCTAGCAGGAATACCTCCCCCAAAAAAGGGGGCAGCTGCGGTCGAACTCTAATTCTGAAAATAAGTCGGGGCCCTTTTACCAAGTCTACTAGATAGAAGATGATAGAGGGCCAGCCATGGTTGCGTTTCACAAGACGGTGCCGCCTCACCTGTAGTTTATTTGCTCTGGGCAGGAGCGCTAGTGGACACGGGGAGGGAGCAGGCGAAGCGTGTCATTCGTAATGGAAAGAAAGAGACCACTACTTTGCCTCTTTGTTGGACCGCCCAAGGCGCGAAGCCCACCCCAGCAGTCCATTCTGAACAAGGAGAGGCGTTCCTCTCAGTCGAGTGACTGGCATTCATCTCTTTTTAGTCGACTAACTGGCGTTTCTAGATACTAAACCGCAGCTGCACTTGTTGCTTTAGCAGCACCGTCAGGGGATAGCTGAGAAACGAAGCACTTCCTCTATGAGCATTGTAGAGAGTATAGAATATGACCCTAATCGTTCTTCTCAGATCGGTCCAGTACGATGGATCAAGGGGGGCTGCCAGAAAAAAATGAACACGATCGAGGAGTTCGCTCTGCAGCGCAAGATCCTCGAAGCTACCACGAACGGGACCGCACTCGCGGTCTGGAACACAGGATTTCTTTTCTCCTGAAGGAGCAGGAAGACCTAATTGTGTGTGCTGTCCCCCACGGTCGCCGGGGAGAGTAGAATAGAAGAGTCCATCGACTCTTTCTTTCGATAAGATTTAAATAAGGAGTCCGTCGACCCAAAGTAGTGTGTTTTAATGCATGGCTGCAAAAGGCTCTTTCTTCTTAATACGCTTAGATAGTTCATTGACTTACGCTTAGATTAGATAGTTCATTGACTACGACACTGGAATCTGATGGACACAGGGAAACTACTCAGTCTATTAGGAATCTATTTATCAAACGGCTTGCGCCCCTGCTTTAGCTGCACTTGCAGAGGTAGCTACGATCGCTCGGATTTGAACCAATGACTCTCGCCGTATGAAAGCGATACTCTAACCGCTGAGTCAAGTAGGTCAAGCTGCTTAGCTCGAAGATGCCAACTTCGTTCACTTACGTCTCTCGTTTACTTGTTAGCTAGCCCTATTCCTCACCTTTCTCACACCTCCAGATCCACATGCGTGGCTAATTCCCGACGCCGGTCGGGATCCCCCTCGTTCTCGAGGTTCTGTACCATTCCTTGGACCCACCCCACATCCTCCGTCAATTGGATATCCCGTGCTTGTACAGAGGCTTTCTTGTAGTTCCGCTTCTTGCTCTTAAAATTATGAAAGACTCGTCGGAAATTGCTGGTGCTGGCCTGCCAGCGGTAGTGGGAATTATCCCGTTGAATCTAATTGATGTTAATAAAGAAGAGGAATTGAATCTAATTGATGTTCATGCTCTCAGCGGGGACAGGATTCGAACCTGCAGTCTTCAGGTCATGAGCCTGATGAGTTGACCAATTCCTCTACCCCGCTTCTCCCCGAGGAACGGCAGTTAGTCGACAAAAAGGAGATGAACGCAGAGCTCTTAGTCCTTTCGGCATAAAGGCCTTAAGGCGTTCCTCAGAGGGTATCAAGTCCATTTTATGCTCCCGATAAGGATGGCCCAGAATAAAGGTTTAGAACTTCGACTTTTTTTGAGATAGAAGTACATTTTTTTGGAACTGCCATTCGAAAATGAAAAAAAGTTTTTCAGTGGTATAATTCGATGTCAAAGACATGTATTATTCTATTCTTTCATACTCCATATCGAGTGATTTATTTCTTTGGCCGCGTCCCCGGCCCTCCTTCATCCTTTGGCCGCGTGATATTTTCCCAAGAGACACGTGCGCTAGTTGCCGACAATGGAGCGCCCTTCCAGAGGAAAGCAGCACAAAGTCGATCAAATCAACCATCTTGATGCATTTCTTTGGTAATATGAACACAGTCTTTGCTAGTCCAACTACTAAATCTATAGAGATGCCTTCGCAAGATCTCTTCGGTACGGGTATGGATACACTCCTCTTGCCACTTTTTTCTTCCTGACAAAGACGAAACGCACCCTAAGAGCTATATCTTGCATTAGGGAGTTGGGGTTCTCCTACACCACCCTACTGTTTGTTCATAGGGGGTCTCCAACCGCTTATTCAAATAAAGAAAAAGGGATCCCGCAAGGGAGCTCGCTATCCCCCGTTCTCATGAACATTTACCTTCACCGAGTGGATCAGGCAATTTCTCGCTTTATGGAAACGGAAAGGACCCTCCTGTACGCTCTGAAATCTCTGATCAATGATAGAACAAGATCCATTTTTCATCATATATAAGGGATTCCTTGGTTCGGACCGTGATAAATCGCTATTTCCCCCAAACCGCTAGTTTTCATACGACTCAGAACTTCTCACATTGTTCTGGATCCCCTTCCTGGCTACGATTTCCGGGTTGCGGAGGAACCTAGATTCTTCAGCAAAGCTGGAGGAACCAAGCTTCTCCCGTTGGAGGCTAAGGCTACCCTGTTTCAAACGGATCCAATCCAGGCCTGTAGGCTAAGGCTAACCTGTTTCGAACATCTTACTTATTTCTCTAGGTAGGTGGATTGGATGGGGCGGGGAGCTCGGGCCCTCGACAACCCCCGTACCGCCACGGGAGAACCCTCCTTGGAGAAGTTATGCCGCCTATTAAAAATCTAAATGAGCGCGGTAAAAAGGCTTCGGAGTACGTTATAAAGAATTAATTAATCGGTTGAATATTCGGGAATTAAAAACTCGTTAAATTCAAAAATTGTGAATTAGTTAATTTTTTAGATCTTGCATTTTTTATAAACCTCTTTTTCAGCTTATGGTTTTGCATCAATCGAAGGTTTGGACCAATTGCAATTCATCACCATTTTGCCTGCTTCTAATTGATGACTGGCTATTATATAAGTGTTGACCTAAGCCCCTGTGCAGGGGCTCGGCTCCCGAACCGTATGTGAGCTGCCTCGTACGGCTCTTCCTAAGAACTTGAAGCCCCCTCTCCATAAATCAAAGTTTTTTAAAAAGCCTTCGCCCTCAAGTTTGAAGCCGACGTAGCCAGTTCGAACTAAGCGCTTTGATAAGAAGTCCATCCTCCACTCTGCTTTCTTACTGCTCTTCTCCTGCTATCTATCTTCCCGGTTTGGCTCTGAGAGCGTCTCTGCAGATCCTTCTTCTGCTCCTGGAACTGCTACCACATCAGAAAGAGACTGTCCTGTGCGTACGGCAGGCTCAGGTTCCTCCAGCTTCGCTGAAGAAGCTAGGTTCCTCCTTTAGGTTGTTTAAGTAGGTTGGGTGACAGATCGGGCATAGGAGTACTCCGGGATATAAACCAGGGCAACAAATGTCGAGCATACAACGATGCCGCCCGAGACCATTATTGAATATATAATGAACACAATTTGCCAAGAGTTGGTTGTGACAAAACTCAATGTGCATAACATATAGATTATGGCACAACAAATGGTCCTTCCAATATGGTAAATTCCACAAAATATTCTTCTTGTGCCAATTAAGGTATTCGCCACAATCATCAACAGGGTAATGTTCGTTTCCTCCACATGAAGCCGTTCTCTCAGCACCAAAATCTCTAAGTTGAGTCATCATATAATTGCCATCAAAATTTTTCTTTTCCTAAACAATGTCGTGCTCCGACGATATGGATGATCTTGTGGTAGAAATCATCGATGACAATCGAACCAACTAGTCTTTCGTCCGTGTTTCAGTTGGAACGCATCAGTATTATCTTGACAATACCGGCATGCTAATCTTCCATGCGTCGACCATCCTGATAACGTACTATATGCTAGAAAATCACTTATGGTCCACATTAGTACTGCTCGCATCAAGAAGTTCTGTTGGTTGGAAACAACGAATGCTTCGACACTATTTTCCCATAACATTTTGAACTCATGAATTAGTGGCTGCAAGAAAATATCAAGCGATCGCTTAAGATGCTCTGGACCGGGGACAAGAATTGTTAGAAACAAAAGCTCTCGTTTCATGCACAACGAAGGAGGCAAATTATAAGTTGTCACGATAACTGGCCACAGCGAGTATTGCCTCCCATGCTTCCCAAAAGGATTGAATCCATTTGTAGATAACCTGAGGTATACGTTCCTAGGCTCATATGAAATACTAGGATAAACCTCTTTTAAATGTTTCAATGCTTCTGCATCCTAGGGATGCACAATTTTTCCATTTCAGTTATATTCTGCATGCCATCACATAGACTTTGTCGTGTGTTCAGATTGATATAACCTCTTTAACCTCTCTGCTAATGGCAAATACCACATCCGTTTATGCGGAATAGGTACTCTGCCGCTTGTCTCTAGAAATCAAGGTTTGTGACAAAATCGATACTTCATGCTGTTTTCATCATTTCTCCCATAGATCATGCATTTGTCAATACATACATCGATCATCTGATACGGCAATCCAAGACTAGCTACAAGTTTTTGAACCTCGTAATATGAAGCAGGTATAGTATTATCTTTAGGTAATATATTTTTGACAAAATCATATATCGCATCCACACAATCTTCAGCCAAGTTGAAATCCGTCTTTATCGTCATCAACCTGCTTGCAACAGATAAAGGCGATAATCCATCTCTACATCCTTTATACAAAGGCTGCTTTGATGCATCTAACATATCAAAAAATTTCCCGGCTTCCAAATTATGCTCCTCTATTCTACTCCTATCTTCAATGTACGATGCTATTTGTTCACGAAACGCATCATTCACCATCTGAACAATACTTCTGTTTATATCAACTTCTGATGCTGGTTCCTCTAATCTAACATTAGTACTATCTAACCTTTTTGAAATACTACCATATTATTGCATTGTTGCATCAATTTCTCCATGTGAGTACCAAATTTTGTAACCCGGCATAACTCTACTCCTATACAAATTATTACGTACTTTTCTAACAGAGATAATCTGTGATTTCGACATTTAAAACATGGACAATACATTTTACGGTATTCCGACATCATGCTATTGCTTGATGCAAATGTCATAAACTCCGCAACACCTTACGCAAATTTATCCGTCAATTTCCCTGTAGTTGAATCATATCGAGGTTTATCCATCCATGATCGAAAAATAATCATTAGAACATAAAGAAGACATTTTGTTAAGATTTTTTGTTTTGGTGAAACTGTGAAGGAGCAGAGCGTATTTATAATGGAAACTAGAAGATTATCATGAATTTTTAACAGATTATCACGGATTTTTAACAGATTATCACGAATTTTTAACAGATTATCACGAATTTTTAACAGATTATCACGATTTTTTAACAGATTATCACGAATTTTTAACATATTATTCCTAAGAATATCCGGGTGAATTTTGCTTTGTCTGTTCCGACAGACTTGCGACGGTTTCTGACCACTTCCGGACAGTTTCCGACGAGGTACCAACAACCCTATTGATTTACGGATTGGTCAAGAAAACAACTGCAAAAAATAGGACTTCGTCGGAAAGTCATCTGAAATACCGATGGATTTCCGACAACTTTAAGATTCAATGAACTAGAAAAATAATTACGTGGAATCGGCCAACCAATACATTACCAAAGGATTGCCTATGGATGTCAAAAAACCGAATCTGTCGGGAAGTAGTCGGTAAATACCGATGGTTTAGATTTCGTCCAAACTTATCCATGGTTAACTACGAGAACCCGATGTTGTTAATGTCGTAGGAAATTCGATGGATTGTAGTCAGGTTTTACCATCGAATTTCCGACAGTTGTACAAGCGTCGGATTTACCGACACTTACCGATGATTTAATTTCGCTCGAAAATCCGTCGGAAAACCATTGCCAAGCTGTCGGAATATTCCAATGATACTATTTCCATTGGAAAAACCATCCAAAATAGTAATATTTTTTTGTCGTGTGCAGTAAATCGATCGTAACTTTTGATTTAGAGCAAGAATGACACAAATCCAATGTCCACGTTAAGCTAGCTCAAGTTTCTATATTGTGACAAAATTTGAGACATAATAGATATGACAATGCATGCAAGTTATCCAATCTATCCCGAACTCCATGAGCCATGCATTATGCTTTATTTATAAGCCTCTACACAATAAGCACCAATGATCAGTTAACAATTATCATTTTAACTGGGCCATCAACTTGACATGTCTGCAGTAAATCGTCCGTAACTTTTGATTTAGAGCTCAGAATGACACAAATCCAAAGTCCACGTTAAGCTAGCTCAATTTTCTATATTATGACAAAATTTAAGATAGAAATAGATACGACATAGCTTCTAAGTAATCCAATCTATCCTAAACTGCGTGATTCCATGCATTATGCTTTATTATAAACCTTTACTCATTGAGCACCAATAATCAGTTAAGATCGATCATTTTTACTCTGCACTAAGTAATCCAATCTTTACAAAACTGTGTGATGCAATACATTATGCTTCATTTATAAGCCTTTACTCAATACATTGTGCATCATTATGCTTCATTTATAAGCCGATCAACTTGACATGTCTGCACTAAATTTTCTGGAACTTTTGAAATATAGCTTTGAATGACACGAATCTAATGCCCACGTTAATCTAGCTCAATTTTCTATATTGTGACAAAATTTGAGACAGAAATAGATACAAAACTGTGTGATGCCTTGCACTATGTTTCATTTACAAGCCTTTACTCAATGAGCACCAATGATCAGTTTACAGTGATCATTTTAACTGGCCGATCAACTTGACATATCTGCACTAAATATCTTTAACCTTTGATTTAGAGCTCGGAATGACACGAATCCAATACCCACATTACGCTAGCTCAATTTCCTATATAGTGACAAAATTTGAGACAGAAATAGATACGACAAACAACCAAGTAATCCAATCTATCCAAAACTGTGTGATGCAATGCATTATACTTCTTTTATAAGCCCTTACTCAATTATCACCATTGATCAGTTTAGAATGATCATCTTAACTTGCCGATCAACTTCACATGTCCGCACTAAATCATCCGCAATGTTTGATTTAGAGCTCCGAATGACATGAATCCAATGCCCACGTTAATCTAACTCAATTTTCTATATTTTGATAAAATTTGAGACAGAAATGGATACGACAAAGCATCCAAGTAATACAATCTATCCAAAACTGTGTAATGACATGCATTATGGTTCATTTATAAGCCATTACTCAATGATCACTAATGATCGGTTTAGAATAATCATTTTAACTGGCCGATCAACTTCACTTGTCTGCACTAAATCATTTATCACTTTTGATTTATAGTTTTGAATGACGCAAATCCAATGCCAACGTTATGTTAGCTCAAGTTTCTATATTGTGACAAAATTTGAGATAGAAATAGATAAGACAACGCGTTCAAATAATCCAACCTATCCAAAACTGTGTGATGCCCTGCATTATGTTTCATTAATAAGCCTTTACTCAAGGAGCACAAGTGATAAGTTTAGAATGATCATTTTAAATGGCCGGTCAATTTGACATGTTTGCACAAAATCGTCCGTAACTTTTGATTTAAGCTAGTATGACATGAATCAAAAGCATGCGTTAAGCTAGCTAAATTGTCTATATTGTGATAGAATTTGAGAGAGATATTGATACGACAAAGCGTCCAAGGTATCCAATCTATCCAAAACTGTGTGGTGCAATGCATTATATTTTATTTGTAAACCTTTACTCAATGAACACCAATGATAAGTTTAGAATGACCATTTTAACAGGCCGATTAACTTGACATGTCAGCAATAAATCATCAATAACTTCTGATTCAGACCTCAGAATGACATGAATCGAATGCCCAATTTAAGCTAGCTCATTTTTCTATATTGTGACAAAATTTGAGATAGAAATAGATACGAAAAATCATTCAAGTAATCTAATCTATCCAAAACTGTGTGATATCATGCTTTATGTTTCATTTATAAGCCTTTATTCAATGAGCACCAATGATCATCTTAACTGGCTGATAAACTTGACATGTTAGCACTAAATCGTCTGTAACTTTTGATTTAGAGTTCCGAATGACACCATTACAATGCCCACGTTAAACTAACTCAATTTCCTATATTTTGAAAAAATTTGAGACAGAAACAGATACGACAAAGCGTCCAAGTAATCCAATCTATCCAAAACTGAGTGATGCAATGCATTATGCTTCTTTGATAAGCCTTTACTCAACTAGCACCAATGATCAGTTTAGAACGATCATCTTAACTACATGTCCACACAAAATTGTACGTAACTTTTGATTTAGGGATCAGAATGACATGAATCCAATGTCCACATTAACCTAGCTCAATTTTCTATATTGTGACAAAATTTGAGATAGAAATAGATACGACAAAACATCCAAGTAATCCAATATATCTTGAACAGCATGTTGCCATGCATTATGGTTCATTTATAAGCCGTTACTCAATGAGAACCAATGATCAGTTTAGACTGATCATTTTAACTGGCCGATCAACTTGATATGTCTGCACTAAATCGTTCATAACTTTTGATTTATAGTTCAGAATGACACGAATCCAATTCCCATATTAAGCTAGCTCAATTTTCTATATTGTGACAAAATTTCAGACAAAAAAAGATACAAGAACTGTATGATGCCTTGCATTATGTTTCATTTACAAGCCTTTACTCAATGAGCTCCAATTATCAGTTTACAGTGATCATTTTAACTGGACGATCAACTTGACATGTCGGCACTAAATAGTCTGTAACCTTTGATTTAGAGCTCGGAATGACATAAACCCCATAACCACGTTATGCTAGCTCCATTTCCTATATAGTGATAAAATTTAAGATAGAAAATAGGTACGACAAAGCGTCCAAGTAATCCAATCTATCCAAAACTGCGTGATGCAATGCATTATACTTCTTTTATAAGCCCTTACTCAATTATCACCATTGATAAGTTTAGAATGATCATCTTAACTCGCCGATCAACTTCACATGTCCGCACTAAATCATCCGCAACGTTTGATTTAGAGCTCCAAGTGACATGAATCCAATGCCCACGTTAATCTAACTCAATTTTCTATATTTGATAAAATTTGAGACAGAAATGGATACGACAAAGCATCCAAGTAATACAATCTATCCAAAACTGTGTAATGACATGCATTATGATTCATTTATAAGCCTTTACTCAATGATCACTAATGATCGGTTTAGAATAATCATTTTAACTAGCCGATCAACTTCACTTGTCTGCACTAAATCATTTATCACTTTTGATTTATAGCTTTGAATGACGCAAATCCAATGCCAACGTTAAGTTAGCTCAAGTTTCTATATTGTGACAAAATTTGAGATAGAAATAGATAAGACAACGCGTTCAAATAATCCAACCTATCCAAAACTGTGTGATGCCATGCATTATGTTTCATTAATAAGCCTTTACTCAAGGAGCAGCAGTGATAAGTTTAGAATGATCATTTTAACTGGCATGTCAATTTGACATGTTTGCACTAAATCGTCCGTAACTTTTAATTTAAGCTTAGTATGACATGAATCAAAAGCATGCGTTAAGCTAGCTAAATTGTCTATATTGTGATAGAATTTGAGACATATATTGATACGACAAAGCGTCCAAGGTATCCAATCTATCCAAAACTGTGTGATGCAATGCATTATACTTTATTTGTAAACCTTTACTCAATGAGCACCAATGATAAGTTTAGAATGACCATTTTAACAGGCCGATTAACTTGACATGTCAGCAATAAATCGTCTATAACTTCTGATTTAGACCTCAGAATGACATGAATCGAATGCCCAATTTGAACTAGCTCATTTTTCTATATTGTGACAAAATTTGAGATAGAAATAGATACGACAAATCATTCAAGTAATCTAATCTATCCAAAACTGCGTGATGGCATGCTTTACGTTTCATTTACAAGTCTTTACTCAATGAGCACAATTGATCATTTTATAATGATCATCTTAACTGGCTGATAAACTTGACATGTTAGCACTAAATCGTCTGTAACTTTTGATTTAGAGTTCAGAATGACAGCATTACTATGCCCACGTTAAACTAACTCAATTTCCTATATTGTGAACAAATTTGAGATAGAAATAGATACGACAAAGCGTCCAAGTAATCCAATCTATTTGGTTCTTTGATAAGCCTTTACTCAACTAGCACCAATGATCAGTTTAGAATGATCATCTTAAATACATGTCCACACAAAATTGTCCGTAACTTTTGATTTAGAGATCAGAATGACATGAATCCAATGTCCACAATAACCTAGTTCAATTTTATATATTGTGACAAAATTTGAGACATAAATATATACGACAAAGCATCCAAGTAATCCAATATACCTAGAACAGCATGTTGCCATGCATTATGGTTCATTTATAAGCCGTTACTCAATGAGAACCAATGATCAGTTTAGAATGATCATTTTAACTGGCCGATCAACTTGATATGTCCGCACTAAATTGTTCGTAACTTTCTATTTATAGCTCATAATGACACGAATACAATTCCCATATTAAGCTAGCTCAATTGTCTATATATTGATAGAATTTGAGACAGAAATTGATACGATAAAGCGTCCAAGGTATCCAAACTATCCAAAACTGCGTGATACAATGCATTATACTTTATTTGTAAGCCTTTACTCAATGATCACCAATGATAAGTTTAGAATGACCATTTTAACTGGCCGATTAACTTGACATGTCAGCAATAAATCGTCTGTAACTTTTGATTTAGACCTCAAAATGACATGAATCTAATGCCCAGTTTAAACTAGCTCAATTTATATATTGTAATAAAATTTGAGATAGATATAGATATGAAAAAGCATCCAAGTAATCTAATCTATCCAAAACTGCGTGATGCCATGCTTTACGTTTCATTTATAAGCCTTTACTCAATGACCAGCAATGATCAGTTTAGAATGATCATCTTAACTGCCTGATAAACTTGACATGTTCGCACTAAATCGTCGTAACTTTTGATGTAGAGTTCCGAATGACACCAATCCAATGCCCACGTTAAACTAACTCAATTTTCAATATTATGAAAAAATTTAGGACAGAAATAGATACGACAAAGCGTCCAAGTAATCCAATCTATCCAAAACTGAGTGATGAAATGCATTATGCTTCTTTGATAAGCCTTTACTCAACTAGCACCAATGATCAGTTTAAAATGATCATCTTAACTACATGTGGACACAAAATCATCCGTAGCTTTTCATTTTTAGAGATCAGAAGGACATGAATCCAATGTCCACGTTAAGCTAGCTCAATTTTCTATATTGTAACAAAATTTGAGACAGAAATAGATACGACAAAGTGTCCAAGTAATCCAATATATCTAGAAGAGCATGTTGCCATGCATTATGCTTTATTTATAAGCTCTTACTCAATGATGACCAATGATCAGTTTAGACAGATCGGCGCAACTGGCCAATCAATTTGACATGTCTGCACTAAATCGTTCGTAACTTTCTATTTGTAGGTCAGAATGACACGAATTGAATGCTCATATTAAGCTAGCTCAATTTTCTATATTGTGACAAAATTGGAGACAGAAATAGATACAAGAACTGTGCGATGCCCTGCATTATGTTTCATTTACAAGCCTTTACTCAATGAGCTCCAATGATCACTGTTACATGTTCGCACAAAATAGTCTGTAGCCTTTGATTTAGAGCTCGGAATGACTTGAATCCCATACCCACGTTACGCTAGCTCCATTTCCTATATAGTGACAAAATTTAACATAGAAATAGATACGACAAAGCGTCCAAATAATCCAATCTATCCAAAACTGCGTGATGCAATGCATTATGCTTCTTTTATAAGCCTTTACTCAATTAGCACCAATGATCAGTTTAGAATGATCATCTTAACTAACTGATCAACTTGACATATCAGCATTAAATCATCCGTAACTTTTTATTTAGAGCTCAGAATGACATGAATAGAATGCCCACGTTAAGCTAGCTCAATTTTTTATATTGTGAACAAATTTGAGATAGAAATAGATACAACAATGCGTCCAAGTAATGCAATCTATCTAAAACAGCATGATGCCATGCATTATGCTTTATTTATAATACTTTACTCAATGAGAACCAATGATTGGTTTAGACTGATCATTTTAACTGGCCGATCAACTTGACACGTATGCACAAAATTGTTCATAACTTCTGATTTATAGCTCAGAATAATACGAATCCAATGCCCACGTTAAACTAGATTAATTTTTATATTGTGACATAATTTGAGACAAAACTAGATACACGAAGCATCCAAGTAATCCAATCTATCCAACATTGTGTGATGCCATGCATTATGTTTCATATAAGCCTTTACTTAATGAGAACCAATTATCAGTTTAGAATTATCAACTTAACTGGCTGATAAACTTGACACCGCACTAAACCGTCCATAACTTTTGATTTAGAGCTCCAAAAGACAGCAATACAATGCCCGCGTTAAGCTAGCTCAATTTTCTAAATTGTGATAAAATTTTAGACAGAAATAGATATGACAAAATTTCCAAGTTATCTAGTCGATCCAAAACTGGGTGATGCAATGCGTTATGATTCTTTTATAAGGCCTTACTCAATTTGCACCAATGATCAGTTTAGAATGATCATCTTAACTAGCCGATAAACTTGACATGTCCGCACTAAATCATCAGTAACTTTTGATTTAGAGCTCAAAATGACGTGAATCAAATGTCCACAACTAGCTCAATTTTCTATATCGTAAAAACATTTGAGACATAAATAGATACGACAAAGCCTCCAAGTAATCCAATATATCTAAAACCATGTGATGCGACGCACTAGGCTTTATTTATAAGCCTTTACTCAATGAAAACCAATGATCAATTTAGACTGATTATTTTAACTGGCCGATCAACTTGACATGTCTACACTAAATCGTTGTAGCTTTTGATTTATAGCTCAGAATGACACGAATCCAATGCCAACGTTAAGCTAGTGTAGACATGTCAAAACTGCATGATGCCATGCATTATGCTCCATTTATAAGCCTTTACTCAATGATCTCTTTAGAATGATCATTTTAATTGGCCGATCAACTTGACATGTCCGCACTAAATCATCCGTAACTATTGATATAGAGCTCGGAGTGACATAAATCCAATGCCCGCGTTACGCTAGCTCAATTTCCTATATAGTGACAAAATTTGAGATAGAAATATACGACAAAGCGTCCAAGTAGTCCAATCTATCCAAAACTGCGTGATGCAATGCATTATGCTTCTTTTATAAGCCTTTACTCAATTAGCATAATTAGTTTAAAATGATCATTTTAACTTACGATCAACTTGACATATCTGCACTAAATCGCTCAAACTTTTGATTTAGAGCTCAGAATGAAATGAATCGAATGCCCACGTTAAGCTACCTCAATTTTCTATATTGTGACAAAATTTGAGACAGAAATAGATTCGACAACGCGTCCAAGTAATCCAATCAATCCAAAACTGCATCATGCCATGCATTGTGCTTCATTTATAAGCCTTTACTCAATGAGCATCAATGATTAGTTTAGAACGATTATTTTAACTAGCCGTTCAATTTGACATGTCTACACTAAATCGTCCATAACTTTTGCATTAGATTTTAGAATGACACAAATCAAAGCCCACGTTAAGCTAGCTCAGTTTTCTATATTGTGACTGAAATAGATTCGACAAAGAATCCAAGTAATCCATTCTATCCAAAACTTCTTCATGCCATGCATTGTGCTTCATTTATAAGCCTTTACTCAATGAGCATCACTGATCAGTTTAGAATGATCATTTTAACTAGCCGATCAACTTGACATGTATGCACCAAATCGTCTGTAACTTTGTATTTAGAGCTCAGAATGACACAAATTCAAACCCCACGTTAAGCTAGCTCAATTTTCTATATTGTGACAAAATTTAAGACAGAAATATATTCGACAAAGTGTCCAAGTAATCCAATCTATCCAAAACTGTGTCATGCCATGCATTGTGCTTCATTTATAAGCCTTTACTCAATGTGCTTCAATGATCAGTTTAGAATGTTCACTTTAACTGGCCGATCAACTTGACATGTCTTCACTATATGATCCTTTAACTTTTGATTTATAGTTCGGAATGATACGAATCCAATGCCCACATTAAGCTAGCTCAATTTTCTATATTGTGAAAAATTTGACACAGAAATAGATCCGACAAAGCATCCAAGTAATCCAATCTATCCAAAACTGCGTCTTGCCATGCATTGTGCTTCATTAATCAGTTTAGAATGATTATTTTAAGCAACCGATAAACTTGACATGCTTGCACTAAATCGTCCGTAACTTTGGATTTTGAACTCAGAATCACAAAAATCCAAAGCCCACTTTAAGGTAGCTCCATTTTATATTGTTAAAAAATCTGAAACCGAAATGATTCGACAAAGCGTCCAAGTAATCCAATCTATCCAAAACTGCGTCATGCCTTGCATTGTGCTTCGTTTATAAGCCGTTACTCAATGAGCATCAATGATCAGTTCGGAATGGTCATTTTAACTGCACGATTACCTTGACATGTCCGCACTAAATCGTCCATAACTTTTGATTTAGATCTTATAATGACACAAATCCAAAGCCCACGTTAATATAGCCTAATTTTCTTTATTGTGACAAAATTTGAGACATAAATAGATACGAAAATGAGTCCAAGTTATCCAATCAATGAAATCTCATTTTGCTTCAATGTCATGCATTAATGATCAGTTTCATTTAATAGTTTCTGCATTAAATCATCTGTAACTTTTGATTTAAAGCTCAGAATGACACAAATCCAAAGCCCACGGTAAGCTAGCTCAATTTTCTATATTGTGATAAAATTTGAGACAAAAATAGATTTAAGAAAGCATCCAAGTAATCCAACCTATCAAGAACTGTGTCATGCCTTGCATTGTGCTTCATTTATAAGCCATTACTCAATCACCATCAATGATCAGTTTAGAATGATTATTTTAACTGGCCGATCAACATGACATGTATGCACTAAATCGTCCATAACTTTTGATTTAGAGCTCATAATGACACAAATCCAAAGCCCACGTGAAGCTAACTCAATTTTTTATATTGTACAAAATTTGAGACAGACATAGTGTCCACAAACCATCCAAGTAATCCAATCTATCCAATACTTCTTGAAGCCATGCATTGTGCTTCATTTATAAGTCTTTACTCAATGAGCATCAAGGGATTTACTAATTGAGTTTCGAAAGAAAGTGAAGTTCAGAATATGAGCCCTCACTTGAATCTATCTCCTTTCCAGAAGGCTAGGCTAGGCAATGATCAGTTTAGAATGATCATTTTAACTGGTCAATCAACTTGACATGTTTGCACTAAATCGTCCGTAACTTTGGATTTAGAGCTCATAATGACACAAATCCAAAGCCCACGTTAAGCTGGCTAAATTTTCTACAATGTAACAAAATTCTAGACAGAAACGATTCAAAAAAGCGTCCAAGTAATCCAATCTATCCAAAACTGCAACATGCCTTGCATTGTGCTTCATTTATAAGCCGTTACTCAATGAGCATCAAGGATCATTTTAGATTGATCATTTTAACTTGCCTATCAACTTGACAAGTATGCATTAAATCATCCATTACTTTTGATTTAGATCTTAGAATGACAAAAGTCCAAAGCCCACATTAAGCTAGCTCAATTTTCTATACTGTGACAAAATTTGACACAGAATTAGATTCGACAAAGCGTCCAAGTAATCGAATCTATCCAAAACTGCGTCTTGCCATGCATTGTGCTTCATTAATAAGCCTTTACTTAATGAGCATCAATGGTCAGTTTAAAACGATTATTTTAACTGGCTGATCAACTTGATATGTCTGCACTAAATCGTCCAACACTTTGGATTTAGAACTCGGAATGACACAAATCCAAAGCCTAGGTTAAGCTAGCTCAATTTTCTATAATGTGGCAAAATTTGAGACATAAATGATTTAACAAAGCGTCCAAGTAATCCAATCCATCCAAAACTGCGTCATGCCTTGCATTGTGCTTCATTTATAAGCCGTTACTCAATGAGCATCAATGATCAGATTAGAATGATCATTTTAACTGGTCGATCAACTAGACTTGTCAACACTAAATCGTCCATAACTTTTGATTTAGATCTTAGAATGACACATATCCAAAACCCACGTTAAGCTACCTCAATTTTCTATATTTTGACAAAAAAATTTGAGATAGAAATAGATAGATACAAAGCGTCAAGTAATCCAATCTATCCAAAACTGCGTCATGCCATGCATTGTGCTTCATTTATAAGCCATTACTCAATGAGCATCAATGATCAGCTTAGAATGATCATTTTAACTAGCCGATCAACTTGACATGTCTGCAAATCATCATCCATAACTCTGTTTTAGAGCTTAGAATGACACAAATACAAATCCTACGTTAAGCTAGTTCAATTTTCAATATTGTGAAAAATATTGAGACAGAAATATATACGAGAAAGGGTCCAAGTTATCCAATCTATCTAAAACTTCGTCATGCCATGCATTGTTCTTCATTTCTAAACCTCTACTGAATATGCAATAATGATCAGTTAAGAATGATCATTTTAACTGGCCGATCAACTTGACATATCCGCACTAAATCGTCCATAAGTTTTTATTTAGAGCTGAGAATGATACAAATTCAGTGCCCACGTTAAGCTAGCTCAAGTTAATATATTGTCGCAAATTTGAGACAAAAATAGATAAAACAAAGCATACAAGTTATCCAATCTATCCAAAACTTCGTCATGCCATATATTGTGCTTCGTTTATATGCCTCTACTCAATGAGCACCAATGATCAGTTAAGAATGATTACTTTAAATGACCGATCAACTTGACATGTCCGCACTAAATTGTTCGTAACTTTTGAGTTAGAGCTTAGAATGACAGAAATCCAAAGCCCACGTTAAGCTAGCTCAATTTTCAATATTGTGAAAAAAAATTTGAGACAGAAATATATATGAGAATGGGTCCAAGTTATCCAACCTATCTAGAATTTCGTCATGCAATTCATTGTGCTTCATTTATAAACCTCTAATCAATATGCACCAATGTTCAGTTAAGAATGATCATTTTTACTGGCCGATCAATTTGACATGTACGCACAAAATCGTCCTTCAGTTTTTATTTAGAGCTGAGAATGACACAAACCGTAGCCCACGTTAAGCTAACTCAATTTTCTATATTGTGACAAAATTTGAGACAGAAATAGATTCGACAAAGCATCCAAATAATCCAATCTATCCAAAACTGCGTCATGCCATGCATCGTTTTTCTTTTATAAACCTTTACTCAATGAGTATCAATGATCAGTTTAGAATGATCATTTTAACTGACGGATCAACTTGACATGTCTGCATTATATCGTCCATAACTTTTGATTTAGAACTCAGAATGACACAAATCCAAAGCCCACGTTAAGCTAGCTCAGTTTTTTATATGGTGACAAAATTTGAGACCAAAATAGATTCGACAGAGCATCCAAGTAATCCAATCTATCCAAAACTGTGTCATGCCTTGAATTTTACTTCATTTATAAGCCGATACTGAATGAGCATCAATGAACAGTTAAGAATGATCATTTAACTGTCCGATCAACTTGAAATCTACGCACTAAATCATTCATAACTTTTGATTTGGAGCTCAGAATGACACAAATCAAAAGCCCACATTAAGCTAGATCAATTTTCTATATTGTGCCAAAATTTAAGAAAGAGATTAATTTGACAAAGCGTCGATGTAATCCAATCTATCCAAAACTGCGTCATGTCATGCATTATAGTTCATTTATTAGCATCTACCAATGAGCACCAATGATCAGTTAAAACTGATCATTTTAACTCTCCGATCAACTTGACATGTCCGCACTAAATCGTCCGTAACTTTTGAGTTAGAGCTTAGAATGACACAAATACAATGCCCACGTTAAACTACTTCAATTTTCTATATTGTGATAAAATTTGAGATAAAAATAGAGACGAGAAAGTGTCCAAATAATCCAATCTATCCAAAACTGCGCCATGCCATGCATTGTACTTCAATTATAAGCCTTTACTCAATGACCATCAATGATCACTTTAGAATTATCATTTTTACTGGCTGATCAGCTTGACATGTCCGCACAGAATCCTCCGTAACTTTTGATTTAGAGCTCAGAATGACACAAATCCAAAGCCCACGTTAAACTATCTCAATTTTCTATATTGTGACAAGATTTAATAGAGAAATAGATACGACAAAGCGTCCTAATTATCCAATCTGTCCAAAACATCGTCATTCCATGCATTGTGCTTCATTTATAAGCCTCTACTCAATGGCCACCGATGATCAGTGAAGAATGATCATTTTAACTACTCGATCAACTTGACATGTCCGCACTAAATCGTCCATAACTTTTGATTTAGATCTTAGAATGACAGAAATCCAAAACCCACGTTAATCTAGCTCAATTTTCTATATTGTGACAAAATTTGAGACAGAATAGATACGACTAAGCATTCAAGTAATCCAATCTATCCAGAACTGCGTCATGCCTTACATTATGATTCATTTATAAGCCATTACTCAATGAGCATCAATGATCAGCTTACAATTATCATTTTCACTGGCCGATCAACTTGACATGACTGCACTAAATCGTCCATAACTTTTGATTGATAGCTCATAATGACACAAATTCAAAGGCCACATTAAACTAGCTCAATTTTCTATACTGTGTCAGAATTTGAGACAGAAATATATACGAGAAAGGGTCCAAGTTATCCAGTATTCTATCTAAAACTTCGTCATGCCATGCATTGTGCTTCATTTATAAACCTCTACTCAATATGCACCAATGATCAGTTAAGAATGATCATTTTAACTGGCCGATCAACTTGAAATGTCCGCACAAAATCGTCCATAAGTTTTTATTTAGAGCTGATAATGACACAAATTCAAAGCCCACGTTAAGCTAGCTCAATTTTCTCTATTGTGACAAAATTTGAGACAGAAATAGAAACGAAAAAGCGTACAAGTTATCCAATCTATCCAAAACTTCGTCATGCCATGTATTTTGCTTTGTTTATATGCCCCTACTCAATGAGCACCAATGTTCAGTTAAGAATGATCATTTTAACTGGCCGATCAACTTGACATGTGATGAAATCAGTCCCATAAGTTTTTTATTTAGAGCTTAGAATGACACAAACAAAAGCCCCGTTAAGCTAGCTCAATTTCTATATTGTGACAAAATTTGAGATAGAAATATACAAGCAAAAGTCAAGCAATCTATCAAAACTTTGTCATGCCATGTATTTTGCTTTGTTTATAAGCCTCTACTCAATGAGCACCAATGATCAGTTAGAATGATCATTTTAACTGACAGATCAACTTGACATGTCCACTATAAATCGTCCTAACTTTTGATTTAGAACTCAGAATGACACAAATCCAAAGCCCACGTTAAGCTGCTCAATTTTCTATGTGACAAAATTTGAGACAAAAAGATACAACAGACAAGCGTAAGTTATCCAATCTATCCAAAACTGCTCATGCCTTGATTTTGCTTCATTTATAAGCCTTTACTCAATGAGCATCAATGATCAAGTTTAGAATGATCATTTTAACTCGATCAACTTGACATATCGCACTAAATCATCCATAACTTTTGATTTAGAGCTTAGAATGGAAATCAAACCCATATTAAGCTAGCTCAATTTTCTATATTGTGACAAAATTTGAGATAGAAAGAGATGACAATCCAATAGTTTCCAATCTATCAAAACTTCGTCATGCCATGCATTCTTCTATAAGCCTTTACACTCAATGAGCATCAATGATCAGTTTAGAATGATCATTTTAACTGATCAACTTGACATCCGCACTAAATCCAACTTTTGATTTAGAGCTTAGAATGACAGCCCACGTTAAGCTAGATCAGTTTTCTATATTGTGACAAAATTTGAGATAGAAATAGAGAATGACACAAATCCAAAGCCCACGTTAAGCTAATTCAATTTTCAATATTGTGACAATATTTGAGACAAAAATAGATACGACAAAGCGTGCAAGTTATCCAATCTATCCAAAACTAAGCTATGCCATGCATTGTGCTTCAATTATAAGCCTTTACTCAATAAGCATCATTGATCAGTTTAGAATGATCATTTTAACTGGCCGATCAACTTGACATGTCTGCACTATATCGCCCGTAACTTTTGATTTATAGCTCAGAATGACACGTCCAATGCCCACGTTAAGCTAGCTCAATTTTCTATATTGTGACAAAATTTGAGATAGAAATAGATACGACAATGTGTCCAAGTTATCCAATCTATCCAAAACTTCGTCACGGCATGCATTAGACTTCAATAATATGCCTCTACTCAATGAGCACCAATGATCAGTTTTAGCATGATCATTTGAACTGGCTTTTCAACTTGAAATCTCCGCACTAAATAGTCCGTAACTTTTGATTTATAGCTTAGAATGATACGAATACAATGCCCACGTTAAGCTAGATCAGTTTTCTATATTGTGACAAAATTTGAGATAGAAATAGATACGACAATGCGCTCAAGTTATCCAAAACTTCGTCATGGCATGCATTGTGCTTCATTTATAAGCCTCTACTCAATGAGCACCAATGATCAGTTTAGAATGATCATTTTAACTGACAGATCAACTTGACATGTCTGCAATATATCGTCCGTAACTTTTGATTTAGAACTCAGAATGACAAAATCCAACACCCACGTTAAGCTTGCTCAGTTTTCTCTATGGTGACAAAATTTGAGACCAAAATAGATTCGACAATGCATTCAAGTAATCCAATCTATCCAAAACTGCCTCATGCCTTGAATTTTGCATCATTTATAAGCCGATACTCAATGAGCATCAATGATAAGTTTAGAATGATCATTTTAACTGGCCGATCAACTTGACATGTCCGCACAAAATCACCCATAACTTTTTATTTAGAGCTTAGAATGAAAAAAAATCCAAACCCCGCGTCAATCTAGCTCAATTTTCTATATTGTGACAAAATTTGAGACAGAAAGAGATTTGACAAAGCATCCAAGTAATCCAATCTATCCAAAACTGCGTCATGCCATGCATTGTGCTTCGTTTATAAGCCTTTACACAAAGAGTATCAATGATCAGTTTAGAATGATCATTTTAACTGGACGATCAACTTGACATGTCCGTACAAGATTGGCCATCACTTTTGATTTAGAGCTTAGAATGACACGAATCCAACGTCCACGTTAAGCTAGATCAGTTTTCTATATTGTGACAAAATTTGAGACAGAAATAGATACAACAAAGGGTCCAATTTGAGACAGAAATAGATACAACAAAGGGTCCAAGTTATCCAATCTATCCAGAACTTCGGCATGCCATGCATTGTGCTTCATTTAAAAATCTCTACTCAAGGAGCACCAATGATCAGTTAAGAATGATCATTTTAACTGTCTGATTAACTTGATATTACTTCACTGCATCGTGCGTAACTTTGGATCTAAAACTCATAATGACACAAATACAAAGCCCACATTAAGCTAGCTCGATTTTCTATATTGTGACAAAATTTTAGACCAAACTAGATTCGACAAAGCATCCAAGTAATCCAATCTATCCAAAACTGTGTTATGCCTTGCGTTGTGATTTATTTATAAGCCGTTACTCAAAGAGCATTAACGATCAGTTTAGAATGAACATTTTAACTGGCCGATCATTTTGACATGTCCGCACTATATCGTCCATAACTTTTGATTTATAGCTTCGAATGACACGAATCCAACACCCACGCTAAGCTAGCTAAATTTTCTATAATTTGACAAAATTTGAGACAGAAATAGATTCGGCCGAGCGTACAAGTAATCCAATCTATTCAAAATTGCGTCATGCCATACATTGTGCTTCATTTATAAGCTTTTAGTCAATGAGCATCAATTATCAGTTTAGAATTATCATTTTAACTGGCCGATCAACTTGACATTTCCGCATTATATCATTCGTGACATTGGATTTAGCACTCAGAATGACACGAATCCAAAGCCCACGTTAAGCCACTTCAATTTTCTATATTGTGACAAAATTCGAGACCAAAATAGATTCGACAAAGCGTGCAAGTAATCCAATCTATCCAAAACTGCGTCATGCCTTGCATTGTGATTCATTAATAAGCCGTTACTCAATGAGAATCAATGATCAGTTTAGAATGATCATTTTAACTGGCCGATCAACTTGACATGTCCGCACTAAATCGTCCGTAACTTTTGAGTTAGAGCTTAGCATGACACAAATCCAAAGCCCACGTTAAACTAGCTCAATTTTCTATATTGTGACAAAATTCGAGACCAAAATACATTTGACAAAGCATGCAAGTAATCCAATCTATCCAAAACGTTGACATGCCATGCATTGTGCTTCAGTTATAAGCCTTTACTCAATGAGCATGAATGATTAGTTTAGAATGATCATTTTAACTAGCCGATCAACTTGACATGTCTGCACTATATTGTCCGTAACTTTTGATTGATAGCTCAGAATAACACGAATCCAGTGCCCACTTTAAGCTACTTCAAGTTTCTATATTGTGACAAAATTTGAGCTAGAAATAGATTCGACAAAGTGTCCAAGTAATCCAATCTATCCAAAACTGTGTCATGCCTTGCATTGTGCTTCATTTATAAGCCTTTACTCAATCAGCATTAATGATAAGTTTAGTATGATTATTTTTACTGGCTGATCAGCTTGACATGTCCGCACGAAATCGTCCATAACTTTTGATTTAGAGCTCAGAATGACACAAATCCAAAGCCCACGTTAAGCTAGCTCAATTTTCTATATTGTACCAAATTTGAGACAGAAATAGATACGACATATCGTCCTATTTATCCAATCTATCCAAAACTGTGTCATGCCATGCATTGTGCTTCATTTATAAACCGATACTCAATGAGCATCAATGATCAGTTTAGAATGATCATTTTAACTGGCCGATCAACTTGACACTTCCGCACAAAATCACCCATAACTTTTGATTTAGAGCTCCGAGTGACACAAATCCAAAGCCCATGTTAAGCTAGCTTAATTTTCTATATTGTAACAAAATTTGGGACAGAAGTAGATTTGACAAAGCCTCCCAAAAATCCAATATATCCAAAACTGCGTCATGCCATGCATTGTGCTTCATTTATAAGCCTTTACTCAATGAACATCAATGATTAGTTTAGAACGATTATTTTAGCTGGCCGATCAATTTGACATGTCTACACTAAATGTTCCATAACTTTTGATTTAGATTTTAGAATGATACAAATCCAAAGCCCACGTTAAGCTAGCTCAATTTTTTATATCGTGACAAAGTTTGAGACAGAATATATACGACAAAGCTTCAAAGTTATCCAATCTATTCAAACGTTCATCATGCCATGCATTGTGCTTCATTTATAAGCCTCTACTCATTGATCACCAATGATCAGTTAAGAATGATCATTTTAACTGGTCGATCAACTTGACATGTCTATACTATATCATCTGTAACTTTTGATTTATAGCTCATAACGACAGAAATTCAAATCCAACGTTAAACTAGCTCAATATTCTATATTGTGATGAATATATAGACAGAAATAGATACGACAAAGTGTCCAAGTAATCCAATCTATCTAGAACAACGTTATGCCTTGCATTGTGCTTCATTTATAACCCTTTACTCAATGAGCATAAATGATCAGTTTAGAATGGTCATCTTAACTGTCCGATCAACTTGACATGACTGCACTATATCGTCCGTAACTTTGGATTTAGAACTCATAATGACACAAATCCAAAGCCCACGTTAAGCTAGCTTAATTTTCTATATGGTGACAAAATTTGACCCAAAATAGGTTCGACAAAGCGTCTACGTAATCCAATCTATCCAAAACTGCATCATGCATTATGCTTCATTTATAAACCGTTACTCAATGAGCATCAGTGTTCAGTTTAGAATGATCATTTTAACGGGCCGATCAACTTGACATGTCCACACAAAATCGTCTATAACTTCTGATTATGAGCTTAGAATGACACAAATCCCAAGCCCGCGTTACACTATATCAATTTTCTAGATTCGACAAAGCATCCAAGTAATCCCATCTATCCAGAACTGCTTCATGCCATGCATTGTGCTTCATTTATAAGCCTTTACTCACTGACCATCAATGATAAATTTAGAATGATTATTTTAATTGTCCGATCAGCTTGACATGTCCGCACTAAATTGTCCATAACTTTTGAGTTAGAGCTTAGAATGACACAAATGCAAAGCCCACGTTAAACTACTTCAATATTCTATATTGTGATAAAATTTGAGATAAAAATAGAGACGACAAAGCGTCCAAATAATCCAATCTATCCAAAACAGCGCCATGCCATGCATTGTACTTCAATTATAAGCCTTTACTCAATGACCATCAATGATCACTTTAGAATGATCATTTTGACGGGCCGATCAACTTGACATGTCCTCACAAAATCGTCTATAACTTCTGATTATGAGCTTAGACTGACACAAATCCCAAGCCCACGTTACACTAGATCAATTTTCTAGATTTGACAAAGCAACAAGTAATCCAATCTATCCAGAAATGTTTCATGCCATGCATTGTGCTTCATTTATAATCCTTTACTCACTGAGCATCAATGATAAATTTAGAAAGATTATTTTAATTGTCCGATCAACTTGACATGTATGCACTAGATCGTCCGTAACTTTGGATTTAAAACTCAGAATGACACAAATCCAAAGCCCACGTTGAGCTAGCTCAGTTTTCAGTATGGTGACAAAATTTGAGACAAAAACAGATTCGAAAAAGCGTCCTAGTAATCTAATCTATCCAAAATTTCGTCATGTCTTGCATTGTGCTTCATTTATAAGCCGTTACTCAATGAGCATCAATGATCAGTTTAGAATGATCATTTTAACTAGCCAATCAACTTAACATTTTCGCAATAAATCGTCCATAACTTCTGATTTAGAGCTTAGAAAGACACAAAGCCAAAGCCCACATTAAGCTAGCTCAATTTTCTATAATGTGACAAATTTTGAAACTGAAATAGATTCGACAAAGCATCCAAGTAATCCAATCTATCCAGAACTACTTCATGCCATGCATTGTACTTCATTTATAAGCCTTTATTCAATGAGCATCAATGATCAGTTTAGAATGACCATTTTAACTGACCGATCAACTTGACATGTCTGCACTATATTGTCCGTAACTTTGGATTTAGAACTCAGAATGACTCAAATCCAAAGCCCCCGTTAAGCTAGCTCAGTTTTCTATATGGTGAAAAAAATTTGACACCAAAATAGATTCAACAAAGCGTCCAGGTAATCCAATCTATCCAAAACTGCGTCATGCCTTGAATTGTGCTTCATTTATAAGCCGATAGTCAATGAGCATCAATGATAAGTTTAGAATGATCATTTTAACTCGCCGACCAACATGACATGTTCGCACCATATCTCCCATAACTTTTGATTTAGAGCTTAGAATGACCCAAATCCAAAGCCCACGTTAATTTAGCTCAATTTTTCTATATTGTGACAAAATTTGAGACAGAAATATATTTGACAAATCGTCGAAGTAATCCAATCTATCCAGAACTGCGTCATGCCGTGCATTGTGCTTCATTTATAAGCCTTTACACTAAGGGTATCAATGATCAGTTTAGAATGATCATTTTAACTGGCCGATCAACTTGACATGTCCGCACAAGATCGTCCATCACTTTTGATTTAGAGCTTACAATGACACGAATCCAACGCCCACGTTAAGCTAGATCAATTTTCTATATTGTGACAAAATTTGAGATATAAATAGATACGACAAAGGGTCCAAGTTATCCAATCTATCTAGAACTTCGTCACGCCATGCATTGTGCTTCATTTACAAACCTATACTCAAGGAGCACCAACGCCGAGATGTGAGGTGCAGGTGATGATGATCACCCCGGGATATTGATCCGTTAAGAATGATCATTTAACTGTCCGATCAACTTGAAATGTACGTGCTAAATCGTTCATAACTTTTGATTTGGAGCTCAGAATGACACAAATCCAAAGCCCACATTATGCTAGATCAATTTTCTATATTGTGCCAAAATTTAAGAAAGAGATTGATTTGACAAAGCGTCTATGTAATCCAATCTATCTAAAACTGCGTCATGCCATGCATTATACTTCATTTATAAGCATCTACTCAATCAGAACCAATGATCAGTTAAAACTGATCATTTTAACTCTCCGATCAGCTTGACATGTCCGCACTAAATCAACCGTAACTTTTGAGTTAGAGCTTAGAATGACACAAATGCAAAGCCCACGTTAAACTACTTCAATTTTCTATATTGTGATAAAATTTGAGATAAAAATAGAGACGACAAAGCGTCCAAATAATCTAATCTATCCAAAACTGCGCCATGCCATGCATTGTACTTCAATTATAGCCTTTACACAATGACCATCAATGATCACTTTAGAATTATCATTTTACTGGCTGATCAGCTTGACATGTTCGCACAAAATCCTCCGTAACTTTTGATTTAGAGCTCAGAATGACACAAATCCAAAGCCCACGTTAAACTAGCTCAATTTTCTATATTGTGACACGATTTGATACAGAAATAGATACGACAAGGCGTCCAAGTTATCCAATCTGTCCAAAACATCATCATTCCATGCATTGTGCTTCATTTATAAGCCTCTACTCAATGGCCACCGATGATCAGTGAAGAATGATCATTTTAACTACTCGATCAACTTGACATGTCTGCACTAAATCATCCATAACTTTTGATTTAGATCTTAGAATGACATAAATCCAAAGCCCACGTTAATCTATCTCAATTTTCTACATGGCCGATCAACTTGACATGTCTGCACTAAATCGTCCATAACTTTTGATTGATAGCTCATAATGACACAAATTCAAAGGCGATATTAACTAGCTCAATTTTCTATAATGTGACAAAATTTGAGACAGAAATATATACGAGAAAGGGTCCAAGTTATCCAATATTCTATCTAAAACTTCGTCATGCCATGCATTGTGCTTCATTTATAAACCTTTACTCAATATGCACCAATGATCAGTTAAGAATGATCATTTTAACTGGCCGATCAACTTGACATGTCTGCAAAAAATTGTCCATAAGTTTTTATTTAGAGCTTAGAATGACACAAATTCAAAGCCCACGTTAAGCTAGCTCAATTTTCTATATTGTGACAAAATTTCAGACAGAAATAGAAAGGACAAAGCATACAAGTTATCCAATCTATCCAAAACTTTGTCATGCCATGTATTTTGCTTCTTTTGTACGCCTCTAATCAATGAGCACCAATGAATAGTTACAAATGATCATTTTAACTGGCCGATCAACTTGACATGTCTGCACTAAATCGTCCGTAACTTTTGAGTTAGAGCTTAGAATGACACAAATCCAAAGCCCACGTTAAAGTAATTCAATTTTCAATATTTTGACAAATTTTGAGACAAAAATAGATACGACAAAGCGTGCAAGTTATCTAATCTATCCAAAACTGCGCTATGCCATGCATTGTGCTTCAATTATAAGCCTTTACTCAATAAACATCATTGATCAGTTTAGAATGATCATTTTAACTGGCCAATCAACTTGACATGTCTGCACTATATCGTCCGTAACTTTTGATTTATAGCTCAGAATGACACGTCCAATGCCCACGTTAAGCTTGCTCAATTTTCTATATTGTGACAAAATTTGAGATAGAAATAGATACGACAATGCGTCCAAGTTATCCAATCTATCCAAAACTTCATCCCGGCATGCATTAGACTTCAGTAATAAGCACTGATCAGTTTTAGAATGATCATTTGAACTAGCTTTTCAACTTGACATCTCCGCACTAAATAGTCCGTAACTTTTGATTTATAGCTTAGAATGATACGAATCCAATGCCCACGTTAAGCTAGATCAGTTTTCTATATTGTGACAAAATTTGAGATAGAAATAGATACGACAATGCGTTCAAGTTATCCAATTTATTCAAAACTTCGTCATGGCATGCATTGTACTTCATTTATAAGCCTCTACTCAATGAGCACCAATGATCATTTTAGAATGATCATTTTAACTGACCGATCAACTTGACATGTCTGCACTATATCGTCCATAACTTTTGATTTAGAACTCAGAATGACAAAATCCAAAACCCATGTTATGCTAGCTCAGTTTTCTCTATGGTGACAAAATTTGAGACCAAAATAGATTCGACAATACACTCAAGTAATCCAATCTATCCAAAACTGCGTCATGCCTTGCATTGTGATTCATTAATAAGCCGTTACTCAATGAGAATCAATGATCAGTTTAGAATGATCATTTTAACTGGCCGATCAACTTGACATGTCCGCACTAAATCGTCCGTAACTTTTGAGTTAGAGCTTAGCATGACACAAATCCAAAGCCCACGTTAAACTAGCTCAATTTTCTATATTGTGACAAAATTCGAGACCAAAATACATTTGACAAAGCATGCAAGTAATCCAATCTATCCAAAACGTTGACATGCCATGCATTGTGCTTCAGTTATAAGCCTTTACTCAATGAGCATGAATGATTAGTTTAGAATGATCATTTTAACTAGCCGATCAACTTGACATGTCTGCACTATATTGTCCGTAACTTTTGATTGATAGCTCAGAATAACACGAATCCAGTGCCCACTTTAAGCTACTTCAAGTTTCTATATTGTGACAAAATTTGAGCTAGAAATAGATTCGACAAAGTGTCCGAGTAATCCAATCTATCCAAAACTGTGTCATGCCTTGCATTGTGCTTCATTTATAAGCCTTTACTTAATCAGCATTAATGATAAGTTTAGTATGATTATTTTTACTGGCTGATCAGCTTGACATGTCCGCACGAAATCGTCCATAACTTTTGATTTAGAGCTCAGAATGACACAAATCCAAAGCCCACGTTAAGCTAGCTCAATTTTCTATATTGTACCAAATTTGAGACAGAAATAGATACGACATATCGTCCTATTTATCCAATCTATCCAAAACTGTGTCATGCCATGCATTGTGCTTCATTTATAAACCGATACTCAATGAGCATCAATGATCGGTTTAGAATGATCATTTTAACTGGCCGATCAACTTGACATGCCGCACAAAATCACCCATAACTTTTGATTTTGAATTTAGAATGACACAAATCCAAAGCCCGCGTTAATCTAGCTCAATGTTCTATATTGTGACCAAATTTGAGACAGAAAGAGATTTGACAAAGCATCCAAGTAATCCAATCTATCCAAAACTGCGTCATGCCATGCATTGTGCTTCATTTATAAGCCTTTACACAAACAGTATCAACGATCAGTTTAGAATGATCATTTTAACTGGCCGATCATTTTGACATGTCCGCACTATATCGTCCATAACTTTTGATTTATAGCTTCGAATGACACGAATCCAACACCCACGCTAAGCTAGCTAAATTTTCTATAATTTGACAAAATTTGAGACAGAAATAGATTCGGCCGAGCGTACAAGTAATCCAATCTATTCAAAATTGCGTCATGCCATACATTGTGCTTCATTTATAAGCTTTTAGTCAATGAGCATCAATGATTAGTTTAGAATGTTCATTTTAACTGGCCGATCAACTTGACATTTCTGCACTATATCATTCGTGACATTGGATTTAGAACTCAGAATGACATGAATCCAAAGCCCACGTTAAGCCAGTTCAATTTTCTATATTGTGACAAAATTCGAGACCGAAATAGATTCGACAAAGCGTGCAAGTAATCCAATCTATCCAAAACTGTGTCATGCCTTGCATTGTGATTCATTAATAAGCCGTTACTCAATGAGAATCAATAATCAGTTTAGAATGATCATTTTAACTGGCCGATCAACTTGACATGTCCGCACTAAATCGTCCGTAACTTTTGAGTTAGAGCTTAGCATGACACAAATCCAAAGCCCACGTTAAACTAGCTCAATTTTCTATATTGTGACAAAATTCGAGACCAAAATACATTTGACAAAGCATGCAAGTAATCCAATCTATCCAAAACGTTGACATGCCATGCATTGTGCTTCAGTTATAAGCCTTTACTCAATGAGCATGAATGATTAGTTTAGAATGATCATTTTAACTAGCCGATCAACTTGACATGTCTGCACTATATCGTCCGTAACTTTTGATTTAGAGCTAAGAATGACACAAATCCAAAGCCCACGTCAATCTATCTATATTTTCTATATTGTACCATAATTTGAGATAGAAATAAATTCGACAAAGCATCCAACTAATCCAATATATCCAAAACGTCGTCATGCCTTTCATTGTGCTTCATTTATAATCCATTACTCAAAGAGCATCATCAATGATCGATTTAGAATTATCATTTTAACTGGCCGATCAACTTGACATGACAGCACTAAATCGTCCGTAACTATGGATTTAGAGCTTAGAATGACAGAAATCCAAAGCCCACTTAAACTAACTCAATTTTCTATATTGTGATATAATTTGAGATAGAAATAGATTCGACAAAGCATCCAAGTAATCCAATCTATCCAAAACTGCGTCATGCCATGCATTGTGCTTCGTTTATAAGCCTTTACACAAAGAGTATCAATGATCAGTTTAGAATGATCATTTTAACTGGACGATCAACTTGACATATCCGTACAAGATTGGCCATCACTTTTGATTTAGAGCTTAGAATGACACGAATCCAACGTCCACGTTAAGCTAGATCAGTTTTCTATATTGTGACAAAATTTGAGACAGAAATAGATACAACAAAGGGTCCAAGTTATCCAATCTATCCAGAACTTCGGCATGCCATGCATTGTGCTTCATTTAAAAATCTCTACTCAAGGAGCACCAATGATCAGTTAAGAATGATCATTTTAACTGTCTGATTAACTTGATATTACTTCACTGCATCGTGCGTAACTTTGGATCTAAAACTCATAATGACACAAATACAAAGCCCACATTAAGCTAGCTCGATTTTCTATATTGTGACAAAATTTTAGACCAAACTAGATTCGACAAAGCATCCAAGTAATCCAATCTATCCAAAACTGTGTTATGCCTTGCGTTGTGATTTATTTATAAGCCGTTACTCAAAGAGCATTAACGATCAGTTTAGAATGAACATTTTAACTGGCCGATCATTTTGACATGTCCGCACTATATCGTCCATAACTTTTGATTTATAGCTTCGAATGACACGAATCCAACACCCACGCTAAGCTAGCTAAATTTTCTATAATTTGACAAAATTTGAGACAGAAATAGATTCGGCCGAGCGTACAAGTAATCCAATCTATTCAAAATTGCGTCATGCCATACATTGTGCTTCATTTATAAGCTTTTAGTCAATGAGCATCAATTATCAGTTTAGAATTATCATTTTAACTGGCCGATCAACTTGACATTTCCGCATTATATCATTCGTGACATTGGATTTAGCACTCAGAATGACACGAATCCAAAGCCCACGTTAAGCCACTTCAATTTTCTATATTGTGACAAAATTCGAGACCAAAATAGATTCGACAAAGCGTGCAAGTAATCCAATCTATCCAAAACTGCGTCATGCCTTGCATTGTGATTCATTAATAAGCTGTTACTCAATGAGCACCAATGATCAGTTTAAAATGATCATTTTACCTAGCCGATCAACTTGACATGTATGCACTATATCATCCGTAACTTTTGGTTTATGGCTCAGAATTATACGAATGCAATGCCTATTTTAAACTAGTTCAATTTTCTATATTGTGACAAAATTTGAGCTAGAAATAGATTTGACAAAGCGTCCAAGTAATCTAATATATCCAAAACTGTGTCATGCCTTGCATTGTGCTTCATTTATAAGCATTTACTCAATGAGCATCAATGATCAGTTTAGAATGATTATTTTAACTGGCTGATCTGCTTGACATGTCCACACGAAATCGTCAATAACTTTTGATTTAGAGCTCAGAATGACAAAAATCCAAAGCCCACGTTAAGCCAGCTCAATTTTATATATTGTGACAAAATTTGAGACAGAAATAGATACGACAAAGCATCCAAGTTATCCAATCTACCCAAAACTTCGTCATTCCCTGCATTGTGCTTCATTTATAAGCCTCTACTCAATGAACATCAATGATCAGTGAAGAATGATCATTTTAACTAGCCGATAAAGTTGACGTGTCCGCGCTAAATCGTCTATAACTTTTGATTTATAGCTCAGAATGACACAAATCCAAAGCCCATGTTAAGCTAGATCAATTTTCTATATTGTAACAAAATTAGAGACAGAAATAGATTCAACAAAGCGTCCAAGTAATCCAATCTATCCAAAACTGCGTCATGCCATGCATTGTGCTTCATTTATAAGCCTTTACTCAATGAGCATCAATGATTACTTTAGAACGATTATTTTAACTTGCCGATCAATTTGACATGTCTACACTAAATCGTCCATAACTTCTAATTTAGAGCTTAGAAACACAAAAAGCCAAAGCCCACGTTAAGCTAGCTCAATTTTCTATATTGTGACAAATTTTGAAACTGAAATAGATTCGACAAAGCATCCAACTAATCCAATCTATCCAGAACTTTTGCATTAGATTTTAGAATGACACAAATCCAAAGCCCACCTTAAGCCAGCTCAGTTTTCTATATTGTGACAGAAATAGATTCGACAAAGCATCCAAGTAATCCAATCTATCCAGAACTGCTTCATGCCATGCATTGTGCTTCATTTATAAGCCTTTACTCAATGAGCATCAATGATCGATTTAGAATGATCATTTCAACTAGCCGATCAACTTGACATGTTTGCACTAAATCGTCTGTAACTTTGTATTTAGAGCTCAGAATGACACAAATTCAAACCCCACGTTAAGCTAGCTCAATTTTCTATATTGTGACAAAATTTAAGACAGAAATATATTCAACAAAGTTTCCAAGTAATCCAATCTATCCAAAACTGCGTCATGCCATGCATTGTGCTTCATTTATAAGCCTTTACTTAATGAGCTTCAATGATCAGTTTAGAATGATCACTTTAACTGGCCGATAACCTTGACATGTCTTCACTATATGATCCTTTAACTTTTGATATAGTTCAGGATGATACAAATCCAATGCCCACGTTAAGCTAGCTCAATTTTCTATATTGTGAAAAATTTGACACATAAATAGATCCGACAAAGCATCCAAAGAATCCAATCTATCCAAAACTCTGTCTTGCAATGCATTGTGCTTCATTAATAAGCCTTTAGTCAATGAGGATCAGTGATCAGTTTAGAATGATTATTTTAAGTTGCCGATAAACTTGACATGTTTGCACTAAATCGTCCGTAACTTTGGATTTTGAACTCAGAATGACACAAATAAGCCCACGTTAAGCTAGCTCAATTTTTTTATATTGTTACAAAATCTGAAACTGAAATGATTCGACAAAGCGTCCAAGTAATCCAATCTTTCCAAAACTGTGTCATGCCTTGCATTGTGCTTTGTTTATAAGCCGTTACTCAATGAGCATCAATGATCAGTTCGGAATGATCATTTTAACTAGGCGATTACCTTGACATGTACGCACTAAATCGTCCATAACTTTTGCTTTAGATCTTATAATGAAACAAATCCAAAGCCCACGTTAATATCGCCTAATTTTCTTTATTGTGACAAAATTTGATACAGAAATAGATAGGAAAATGAGTCCAAGTTATCCAATAAATCCAAAACTTCGTCATGCCATGCATTGTGCTTATTTTATAAGCCTCTACTCAATGAGCACCAATGATCAGTTAAGAATGATCATTTTAACTAGCCAATCAACTCGACATGTCCGTATTAAATCATTTGTAACTTTTGATTTAAAGCTCAGAATGACACAAATCCAAAGCCCACGGTAAGCTAGCTCAATTTTCTATATTGTGATAAATTTGAGACAAAAATAGATTTGAGAAATCATCCAAGTAATCCAACCTATCCAGAACTGTTTCATGCCTTGCATTGTGCTTCATTTATAAGCCATTACTCAGTCACCATCAATGATCAGTTTAGAATGATTATTTTAACTGGCCGATCAACCTGACATGTCTGCACTAAATCGTCCATAACTTTTGATTTAGAGCTCATAACTTTTGAATTAGAGCTCATAAAGACACAAATCCAAAGCTCACGTTAAGCTAACTCATTTTTTTATATTGTACAAAATTTGAGGCAGATATAGAGTTCACAAACCATCCAAGTAATCCAATCTACCCAAAACTTCTTGAAGCCATGCATTGTGCTCCATTTATAAGTCTTTACTCAATGAGCATCAAGGGATTATCTAATTGATTTTCGAAAGAAGGTGAAGTTCAGAATATGAGCCATCACTTGAATTTATCTCCTTTCCAGAAGGCTAGGCTAGGCAATGATCAGTTTGGAATGATCATTTTAACTGGCCGATCAACTAGACATGTTTGCACTAAATCGTCCGTAACTTTGGATTTAGAGCTCAGAATGACACAAATCCAAAGCCCATGTTAGGCTAGCTAAATTTTCTATAATGTAACAAAATTCAAGACAGAATTGATTTCTATATTGTGACAAAATTTGAGACAAAAGATAAGTCGACAAAGCATCCAAGTAATCCAATCTATCCAAAATGCTTCATGCCTTGATTAAAGCTTCATTTAAATGGTAACTTTACTCAATGAGCATCAATGATCAGTTTAGAATGATCATTTTAACTAGCGATCAACTTGACATGTCTTCACTAAAATCCAGTAACTTTTGATTTATAGCTCAGAATGACACAATCCAAAGCCACGCTAAGCTAGCTCAATTTTCTATATTGTGAAAAATTTGAAAATAGATTTGACAAAGCATCAAGTAATCCAATCTATCCAAAATGTGCTTCATTGATAAACCTTTACTCAATGAGCATCAATGATAAGTTTAGAATTATTATTTTAAGTGGCCGATCAACTTGACATGTCTGCACTAAATCGTCCGTAACTTTGGATTTTGAACTCAGAATGACAGAAATCCAAAGCCAATGTTAAGCCAGCTCAATTTTCTATATCATGACAGAAATAGATTCGACAAAGCATCCAAGTAATCCAACCTATCCAAAACTGATTCATGCCATGCATTGTGCTTCATTAATAAGCCTTTAGTCAATGAGCATCAATGATCAGTATAGAATGATCATTTTACCTAGCCGATCAACTTGACATGTTTGCACTAAATCATATGTAACTTTGTATTTAGAGCTCTGAATGCACAAATCAAAAGCTCACGTTAATCTAGCTCAATTTTCTATTTTGTGACAAAAGTTAAGGCAGAAATAGATTCAACAAAGCGTCCAAGTAATCCAATCTATCCAAAACTGCGTCATGCCATGCATTGTGCATCATTTATAAGCCTGTACTCAATGAGCATCAATGATCAGTTTAGAATGATCATTTTATCTAGACTATCAACTTGACATGTCTTCACTATATCATCTGTAACTTTTGATTTGCAGCTCACAACGACACGAATCCAATGCCCAGGTTAAGCTAGCTCAATTTTCCTATTGTGAAAAAATTTGAAACAGAAATAGATTCGACAAAGCATACAAGTAATCCAATCTATCCATAACTGCGTCTTGCCATGCATTGTGCTTCATTGATAAGCTTTTACTCAATGAGCATCAATGGTAAATTTAAAATGATTATTTTAAGTGGCCGATCAACTTTACATGTCTGCACTAAATCGTCCGTAACTTTGAATTTTCAACTCAGAATGACACAAATCCAAAGCCCACGATAAGCTAGTTCGATTTTCTAAATTGTGACAAAATTTGAGACAGAAATGATTTGAGAAAGTGTCCAGGTAATCCAATCTATCCAAAACTGGGTCATGCCTTGCATTTTGATTCATTTATAAGCCGTTACTCAATGAGCATCAATAATCAGTTCAGCATGATCATTTTAACTGGCCGAGAAACTTTACATGTCCGCACTAAATCGTCCATAACATTTGATTTAGAGCATAGAATGACACAAATTCAAACCCCACTTTAAGCTAGCTCAATTTGCTATATTGTGACAAAATTAGATACAACAAAGCGTCCAAGTAATCCAATCTATCCAAAACCCCGTCATGCCATGCATTTTGCTTCATTTATAAGCCTTTACTCAATGAGCATCAATGATCAGTTTAGAATTACCATTTTAACTGGGCGATCAAGTTGAAATGTGTGCACTATATCGTCCGTAACTTGGATTTATAGCTCAGAATGACACAAATCTAATGCCCCCGTTAAGCAAGAAATAGATTAGACAAGGCATCCAAGTAATCCAATCTACTTAAAACTGCGTCTTGCCATGCATTGTGCTTCATTAATAAGCCTTTAGCAATGATCACCAATGATCATTATAGAATTATTATTTTAAGTGGGTGATCAACCTGACATGTCTACACTAAATCATCCATAAATTTGGATTTAAAACTCAGAATGACACAAATTCAAAGCCCACATTAAGCTAGTTCAATCTTCTATATTTTGACAAAATTTAAAACAAAAATGATTTGACAAAGCGTCCAAGTAATCCAAGCTATCCAAAACTGCATCATGCCATGCACTGTGCGTCATTTATAAGCCTTTACTCAATGAATATCAATGATCAGTTTAGAATGATCATTTTAACTGGCCGATCAACTTGACATGGCTACACTATATCCTCCGTAACTTTTGATTTATAGCTCAGAATGACAAGAATTCAATGCCCACTTTAAGCTAGCTCAATTTTCTATATTGTGACAAACTTTGACAAAAATAGATCCGACAAAGCGTCCAAGTAATCCAATCTATCAAAACTTGCGTCATGCCTTGCATTGTGCTTCATTTATAAGCCGTTACTAAATGAGAATCAATGATCAGTTTAGAATGATCATTTTAACTGGCCGATTAACTTGACATGCCTACACTAAATCACCCATAACTTTTGATTTAGAGCTCCGAATGACACAAATCCAAAGCCCACGTTAAGCTAGCTAAATTTTCTACATTGTGACAAAATTTGAGACAGTAATAGATTCGACAAAGTATACAAGTAATACAATTTATCAAAAACTTCTTCATGCCATGCGTTGTGCTTTATTGTAAGCCTTTACTCAATGAGTATCAAAGATAAGTTTAGAATGACATTTTTAACTGGCCGATTAACTTGACATGTCAGCACAAAATCATCCGTAACTTTGGATTTAGAGCTCAGAATGACACATATCCAAAGCCCACTTTAAGCAAGCTCAATTTTCTATACTGTGATAAAATTTGAGAGAGAAATTGATTCAACAAAGCGTCCAAATAAACCAATATATCAAAAAATGCGTCATGCCATGCATTGTGCTTTATTTATAAGCCTTTACTCAATGGGCATCAATGATCAATTTAGAATGATAATTTTAAATGGCCGATCAACTTGACATGTCTGCAATATATCGTCCGTAACTTTTGATTTAGAGCTTAGAATGACACGAATACAATGCCCATGTTAAGCTAGCACAATTTTCTATAATATGACAAAATTTGAGATAGAAATAGATTCGACAAAGCATCCAAGTAATCCAATCTATCCAAAACAGTGACTTGCAATGCATAGTGCTTCATTAATAAGCTTTTACTTAATGAGCATCAATGATCAGTTTGAAACGATTATTTTGACTAGGCGAACTTGAGATGTCTGCACTATATCGTCCGTAACTTTGGATTTAGAAATTAGAATGACACAAATCCAAAGCCCACGTCAATCTAGCTCAATTTTCTATATTGTGACAAAATTGGAGACATAAATGTTTCAACAAAGCGTCCAAGTAATCCAATCAATCCATAACTGCGTCATGCCTTGCATTGTGCTTCATTTATAAGCCATTACTCAATGAGCATCAATGATCGGTTTAGAATGATCATTTTAACAGCCCGATCAACTTGACATGTCTGCACTAAATCGCCCGTAATTTTTGATTTAGAGCTCAGAATGACACAAATCCAAATCCCACATTAAGCTAGCTCAATTTTCTATACTGTGACAAAATTTGAGACAAAAATAGATTAGACAAAAATAGATTAGACAAAGCGTATAAGTAATCCAATCTATCGAAAACTGTGTCTTGCCATGCATTGTGCTTCATTGATAATACTTTACTCAATGACCATAAATGATCAGTTTAGAATGATTATTTTATCTGCCTGATCAACTTGACATGTCTGCACTAAATCATCCGTAACTTTGGATTTAGAGCTCAGAATGACACAAATCCAAAGCCCACGTTAAGCTAGCTATCTTTCTATATTATGACAAAATTTTGAGACATAAATAGATTCGACAAATCATCCAAATAATCCAATCTTTCTAAAACTTTGTCATGCCTTGCATTGTGCTTTATTTATAATCCGTTACTCAATCAGCAACATCAATGATCAGTTTAGAATGATCATTTTTTAACTGGCCGATCAACTTGACATGTCCGCACTAAATCATACGTAACTTTTGGTTTAGAACTCAGATTGACACAAATCCAATGCACACCTTAAGCTAGCTTAATTTTCTATATTGTGACAAAATTTGAGACAGAAATAGATAGACAAAGCATCCAAGTTATTCAATCTATTCAAAACTGCTTTATGCCATGCATTGTGCTTTATTTATAAGCCGTTACATAATGAGCATCAATGATCAGTTTAGAATGATCATTTTAACTGGCCGATCAACTTGACATTTCTGCACTAAATCGTCCGTCACTTTTGATTTATAGCTTAAAATGACACGTATCCAATCCCACGTTAAGCTAGCTCAATTTTCTATATTGTGACAAAATTTGAGATAGAAATGATTCGAAAAAGCATCCAAGTAATCCAATGTATCCAAAACTGCAGCTTGCCATGCATTGTGCTTCATTTATAAGCCGTTACTCAATGAGCATCAATGATCAGTTTAGAATGATCATTTTAACAGGCCGATCAACTTGACATGTATGCATTAAGAATGACACAAATCCAAAGTCCACGTTAAGGTAGCTAAGTTTTCTATATTGTGACAAAATTTAAGATAGAAATAGATCGACAAAGCATCCAAGTTAATAAAATCAATGAGCATCAATGATTAGTTTAGAATGATTATTTTATCTGAGGCTGATCAACTTGACATGTCTGCACTAAATCGTCCGTAACTTTGGATTTAGAGGTCAGAATGACACAAATCCAAAGCCCACGTTAACCAAGCTCAAGTTTCTATATTATGACAAAATTTGACACAAAAATAGATTCGACAAAGCATACAATTAATCCAATCATTCTAAAACTTCGGCATGCCTTGCATTGTGCTTCATTTATAATCCGTTACTCAATGAGCAACATCAATGATTAGTTTAGAATGATCATTTTAACTTGCCGATCAACTTGACATGCCGCACTATGTCGTCCATAACTTTTGGTTTAGAACTCAGAATGACACGAATCGAACGCCCACGCTAAGCTAGCTCACTTTTCTATATTGTGACAAAATTTGAGACAGAAATGATTCGAAAAACCATCCAATTAATCCAATCTATCAAAAACTGCATCTTGCCATGCATTGTGCATCATTTATAAGCCGTTACTCAATGAGCATCAATGATCAGTTTAGAATTATCATTTTAACTGGCCGATCAGCTTGAAATATCCGCACTAAATCGTACAAAACTTTTTGTTTAGAACTCAGAATGACACAAATCTAAAGCCCACCTTAATCTAGCTTAATTTTCTATATTGTGACAAAATTTAAGACCAAATAGATTTGACAAAGCATCCAAGTAATCCAATCTATTCAAAACTGCTTTATGCCAAGCATTTGTGCTTTATTTATAAGCTTTTACTCCATGAGCATCAATGATATATTTAGAATGATCATTTTAACTAGCCGATCAACTTGACATGTCTGCACTATATCGTCCGTAACTTTTGATTTAGAGCTAAGAATGACACAAATCCAAAGCCCACGTCAATCTATCTATATTTTCTATATTGTACCATAATTTGAGATAGAAATAAATTCGACAAAGCATCCAACTAATCCAATATATCCAAAACGTCGTCATGCCTTTCATTGTGCTTCATTTATAATCCATTACTCAAAGAGCATCATCAATGATCGATTTAGAATTATCATTTTAACTGGCCGATCAACTTGACATGACAGCACTAAATCGTCCGTAACTATGGATTTAGAGCTTAGAATGACAGAAATCCAAAGCCCACTTAAACTAACTCAATTTTCTATATTGTGATATAATTTGAGATAGAAATAGATTCGACAAAGCATCCAAGTAATCCAATCTATCCAAAACTGCGTCATGCCATGCATTGTGCTTCATTTATAAGCCTTTACTCAATGAGCATTAATGATCAGTTTATAATAATCATTTTAACAGGCTGATCAACTTGACATGTCTTCACTATATTGCTGCAAGTTTTGATTTATAGCTCAGAGTAACACGAATCCAATGCCCACGTTAAGTTAGCTCAATTTTTAATAGTGTGACAAAATTTGAGACAGAAATAGCTTTGACAAATCGTCCAAGTAATCCAATCCATCCAATACCGTGTCCTGCCAGGCATTGTGCTTCTTTAATAAGCCTTTACTCAATGAGCATCAATGATCAGTTTTGAATGATCATTTTTACTGGCTGATCAACTTGATATGTCTGCAGAATATCGTCCGTAACTTTTGATTTATAGCTCAGAATGACAAGAATCCAATATCCACTTTAAGCTAGTTCAATTTTCTATATTGTGACAAAATTTTAGACAAAAACAGATTTGACATAGCGTCCAAGTAATCCAATCTATCCAAAACTGTGTCATGCCATGCATTGTGCTTCATTTATAAGCCTTTACTTAATAAGCATCATTGATCAGTTTAAAATGATCATTTTAATTGGCCGATCAACTTGACATGTCTACACTATATCCTCTGTAACTTTTGATTTATCGCTCAGAATGACAGGAATCCAATGCCCACTTTAAGTTAGCCCAATTTTCTATATTGTGACAAAATTTTAGACAAAAATAGATTCGACAAAACGTCCAAGTAATCCAATCTATAAAAACTGCATCAGGCCTTGCATTGTGCTTCGTTTATAAGCTGTTACTCAATGATCATCAATGATCAGTTTAGAATGATCATTTTAACTGGCCAATTAACTTGATATGTCTGCATTAAATCACTCATAACTTTTGATTTAGAGCTCAAAATGCATAAATCCAAAGCGCACGTTAAGCTAGCTAAATTTTTTATATTATGACAAAATTTGAGACTGTAATAGATTCGACAAAGCATACAAGGAATCCAATGTATCCAAGATTTTTCCATGCCATGCGTTGTGCTTCATTATAAGCCTTTACTCAATGAGTATGAATGATCAGTTTAGAATGATCATTTTAATTGGCCGATCAACTTGAAATGTAAGCACTAAATCGGGCATAACTTTGGATTTAGAGCTCAGAATGACACAAATACAAAGACCACTTTAAGCTACCGCAACTTTCTATATTGTGACAAAGTTTGAGGTAGAAATAGATTCGAAAAAGCGTCCAAGTAATCCAATCTATCCAAAACTGCGTCATGCCATGCATTGTGCTTCATTTATAAGCCTTAACTCAATGAGCATCAATGATCAGTTCAGAATAATCATTTTAACAAGCCGATCAACTTGACATGTCTTGACTATATCGTCCGTAACTTTTTATTTATAGCTCAGAATAACACGAATCCAATGCCCACATTAAGCTAGCTCAGTTTTCTATAGTGTGACAAAATTTGAGACAGAAATAGGTTCGACAAAGTGTACTAGTTATCCAATCTATCCAAAACTGGGACTTGCCATGCGTTGTGCTTCATTTATAAGGCTATACTCAATGAGCATCAATGATCAGTTTAAAATAATTATTTTAACTAGCCAATCAACTTGACTTGTCTACACTAAATCGTCTGTAACTTTGGATTTGGAACTCAGAATGACACAAATCCAAAGCCCACGTTAAGCTAGTTCAGATTTTATATATTGTAACAAAATTTGAGACAAAAAGTAGTCGATAAAGCATCCAAGTAATCCAATCTATCCAAAACTGCTTCATGCCTTGCATTGTGCTTCGTTTATAAGCCGTTACTCAATGAGAACTTATGATAAGTTTAGAATGATCATTTTAACTGGCCAATCAACTTGATATGTCTCCACTAAATCGTCCACAATTTTTTATTTAGAGCTCATAATGACACAAATCCATAGCCCACGTTAAGCTAGCTCAATTTTCTATATTTTGACAAAATTTGAGACCGAAATAGATTAGAGAAAGCGTCCAAGTAATCCAATCTATCCAAAACTGCGTCTTGCCACGCATTGTGCTTCATTAAAAAGACATTACTCAATGAGCATCAATGATCAGTTTAGAATGATTATTTAATCTGGCCGATCAACTTGGAATGTGTGCACTAAATCGTCCGTAACTTTGGATTTAGAGGTCAGAATGACACAAATCCAAAGCTCACGTTAAGCAAGCTCAATTTTCTATATTATGACAAAATTTGACACAGAAATAGATTCGACAAAGCATCCAATTAATCCAATCTTTCTAAAACCGTTGCATTGTGCTTCATTTATAATCTGTTGCTCAATGAGTAGCATCAATGATTACTTTAGAATGATCATTTTAACTGGCCGATCGACTTGACATGCCGCACTAAATCTTCCATAACTTTTCGTTTAGAACTCAGAATGACACGAATCGAACGCCCACGTTAAACTAGCTCAATTTTCTTTATTGTGACAAAATTCGAGACATAAATGAATCGACAAAGTATCCAAGTTAATAAAATCTATTCAAAACTGCTTCATGCCATGCATTGTGCTTTATTTATAAGCATTTACTCAATGAGCATCAATGACTAATTTAGAACGATCATTTTAAATGGCCGATCAACTTGACATGTCTGCACTATATCGTACGTAACTTTTGATTTATAGCTTAGAATGACACGAATCCAATGCCCACGTTAAGCTAGCTCAATTTTCTATATTGTGTCAAAATTTGAGACAGAATTAGATCGACAAAGCATCCAAGTTATCCAATCTATTCAAAACTGCTTCATGCCATGCATTGTGCTTTATTTATAAGCATTTACTCAATGAGCATTAATGTTAGTTTAGAATGGTCATTTGAACTGACCAATCAACTTGGCATGTCTGCACTATATCGTCCGTAACTTTTGATTTAAAGATCAGAATGACACAAACCCAAAGCCCACGGTATGCTAGCTCAATTTTCTATATTCTGACAAAATTTTACACAAAAATAGATTTGACAAAGCATCTAAGTAATCCAATCTATTCAAAATTGCTTCATGCCAAGCATTGTGCTTTATTTATAAGCCGTTGCTCAATGCGCATCATTGATCAATTTAGAAAGATCATTTTAAATGGCCGATCAACTTGACAAGGCTGCACTATATCGTCTGTAACTTTTGATTTAGATCTCAGAATGACACAAATCCAAAGCCCACGTTAAGCTAACTTAATTTTCTTCATTGTCACAAAATTTGAGATAGAAATATATTTGAAAAAGCATCCAAGTAATCCAATCTATCCAAAATTGTATCTTGCCATGCATTGTGCTTCATTAATAAGCCTTTACTCAATGAGCATAAATGATCAGTTTAGAATGATCATTTTAACTGACGATCAACATGAAAACTCAGCACTAAATCGTCTGTAACTTAGGATTTAGAGTTCAAAATGACACAAATCCAAAGGCCACGTTAAGCTAGCTCAATTTTCTATATTGTGAAAAAATTTGAGAAAGAAATAGATTCCACAAAGCGTCCAAGTAATGAAATCCATCCAAAACTGCGCCTTGCCATGCATTGTGCTTCATTAATAAGCCTTTACTCAATGAGCATCAATGATCAGTTTAGAATGATCATTTTAACTTGCCGAGAACCTTGACATCTCTGCACTAATTCATCCGTAACTTTGGATTTAGAGTTCAGAATGACACAAATCCGTAGGCCACGTTAAGCTAGCTCAATTTTCTATATTGTGATAAAATTTGAGACAAATAGATTCGTCAAAGCATCAAAGTAATCCAATCTTTCCAAAAGTGCTTCGTGCCATGCATTGTGCTTCATTGATAAGCCTTTACTTTATGAGCATCAATGATCATTTTAGAATGATCATTTAAATTGGCTGATTAACTTGACATGTCGGCACTATATCCGTAACTTTTGATTTTTGATCAGAATGACACAAATCCAAAGCCCACTAGCTCAATTTTCTATATTGTGACAAAATTTGAGACCAAAATAGATTTGACAAAGCATCCAAGTAATCCAATCTATTCAAAACTGTTTTATGCCAAGCCTTTGTGCTTTATTTATAAGCTTTTACTCAATGAGCATCAATGATCAATTTAGAATGATCATTTTAACTGGCCGATCAAATTGACATGTCTGCACTATATCGTGCGTAACTTTTGATTTAAAGCTAAGAATGACATAAATCCAAAGCCCACGTTAATCTAACTATATTTTCTATATTGTACCATAATTTGAGATAGAAATAAATTGGACAAAGGATCCAACTAATCCAATCTATCCAAAACTTCGTCATGCCTTTCATTGTGCTTCATTTGTAATCCATTACTCAAAGAGCAGCATCAATGATCAATTTAGAATTATCATTTTAACTGGGCGATCAACTTGACATGTACGCACTAAGTCCTTCATAACTTTTGATTTAGAGCTTAGAATGACACAAATCCAAAGCCCACGTTAAGCTAGCTCAATTTCCTATACTAGACAAAATTTGAGACAGAAATAGATTCGACAAAGCATCCAATTAATCCAATCTTTTTAAAACTTCGTCATGCCTTGCATTGTGCTTCATTTGAAATTAGTTACTCAATGAGCAGCATCGATGATCAGTTTAGAATGATCATTTTAACTGGCCGAACAACTTGACATGCCGCACTAATCGTCCATAACGTTTGGTTTAGAACTCAGAATGACACGAATCGAATGCACATATTAAGCTTGCTCAATTTTCTATATTGTGACAAAATTTGAGACAGAAATGATTCGACAAATCATCCAAGTATTCTAATCTATCCAAAGCTTCGTCATGCCTTGCATTGTGCTATATTTATAAACTGTTACTCAATGAGCATCAATGATCTGTTTAGAATGACCATTTTAACTGGCCGATCAACTTGACATGACAGCACTAAATCGTCCGTAACTATGGATTTAGAGCTTAGAATGACAGAAATCCAAAGCCCACTTAAACTAACTCAATTTTCTATATTGTGATATAATTTGAGATAGAAATAGATTCGACAAAGCATCCAAGTAATCCAATCTATCCAAAACTGCGTCATGCCATGCATTGTGCTTCATTTATAAGCCTTTACTCAATGAGCATTAATGATCAGTTTATAATAATCATTTTAACAGGCCGATCAACTTGACATGTCTTCACTATATTGCCGTAAGTTTTGATTTATAGCTCAGAGTGACACGAGTCCAATGCCTACGTTAAGCTAGCTCAATTTTCTATAGTGTGACAAAATTTGAGACAGAAATAGCTTTGACAAATCGTTCAAGTAATCCAATCTATCCAATACCGTGTCCTGCCAGGCATTGTGCTTCATTAATAAGCCTTTACTCAATGAGCATCAATGATATGTTTGAATGATCATTTTTACTAGCTGATCAACTTGACATGTCTGGACAATATCGTCCGTAACTTTTGATTTATAGCTCAGAATGACAGGAATCCAATATCCACTTTAAGATAGTTCAATTTTCTATATTGTGACAAAATTTGAGGCAAAAATAGATTTGACATAGCGTCCAAGTAATCCAATCTATCCAAAACTGTGTCATGCCATGCATTGTGCTTCATTTATAAGCCTTTACTTAATAAGCATCATTGATCAGTTTAAAATGATCATTTTAATTGGCCGATCAACTTGACATGTCTACACTATATCCTCCGTAACTTTTGATTTATAACTCAGAATGACAGGTCCATTGCCCACTTTAAGCTAGCCCAATTTTCTATATTGTGATAAAATTTTAGACAAAAATAGATTCGACAAAACGTCGAAGTAATCCAATCTATCCAAAACTGCGTCATGCCTTTGTGCTTCATTTATAAGCTGTTAGTCAATGATCATCAATGATCAGTTTAGAATGATCATTTTAACTGGCCAATTAACTTGATATGTCTGCATTAAATCACTCATAACTTTTAATTTAGAGCTCAGAATGCACAAATCCAAAGCGCACGTTAAGCTAGCTAAATTTTTTATATTATGACAAAATTTGAGACTGTAATAGATTCGACAAAGCATACAAGTAATCCAATGTATCCAAGATTTTTCCATGCCATGCGTTGTACTTCATTATAAGCCTTTACTCAATGAGTATGAATGATCAGTTTAGAATGATCATTTTAATTGGCCGATCAACTTGAAATGTAAGCACTAAATCGGGCGTAACTTTGGATTTAAGGCTCAGAATGACACAAATCCAAAGCCCACTTTAAGCTACCTCAACTTTCTATATTGTGACAAAGTTTGAGGTAGAAATAGATTCGAAAAAGCGTCCAAGTAATCAAATCTATCCAAAACTGCGTCATGCCATGCATTGTGCTTCATTTATAAGCCATAACTCAATGAGCATCAATGATCAGTTTAGAATAATCATCTTAACAGGCCAATCAACTTGACATGTCTTCACTATATCGTCCGTAACTTTTTATTTATAGCTCAGAATAACACGAATCCAATGCCCACATTAAGCTAGCTCAATTTTCTATAGTGTGACAGAATTTGAGACAGAAATAGGTTCGACAAAGTGTACTAGTTATCCAATCTATCCAAAACTGGGACTTGCCATGCATTGTGCTTCATTTATAAGGCTATACTCAATGAACATCAATGATAAGTTTAAAATAATTATTTTAACTAGCCAATCAACTTGACTTGTATACACTAAATCATCTGTAACTTTGGAATTTGGAACTCAGAATGACACAAATCCAAAGTCCACGTTAAGCTAGTTCAGTTTTTATATATTGTAACAAAATTTGAGACAAAAAGTTGTTGATAAAGCATCCAAGTAATCCAATCTATCCAAAACTTTGTCATGCCTTGCATTGTGCTTCATTTATAAGCTGTTACTCAATGATCATCAATGATCAGTTTAGAATGATAATTTGAACTGGCCAATTAACTTGATATGTCTGCATTAAATCACTCATAACTTTTGATTTACAGCTCATAATGCACAAATCCAAAGCGCACGTTAAGCTAGCAAAATTTTTTATATTATGACAAAATTTGAGACTGTAATAGATTCGACAAAGCATACAAGTAATCCAATGTATCCATGATGTTTCCATGCCATGCGTTGTGCTTCATTATAAGCCTTTACTCAATGAGTATGAATGATCATTTTAGAATGATCATTTTAATTGGCCGATCAACTTGAAATGTAAGCACTAAATCAGGCGTACCTTTGAATTTAGTGCTCAGAATGACACAAATACAAAGCCGAGTTTAAGCTAGCTCAAGTTTCTATATTGTGACAAAGTTTGAGGTAGAAATAGATTCGAAAAAGTGTCCAAATAATCCAATCTATCCAAATCTGCGTCATGCCATGCATCAACTCAATGAGCATCAATGATCAATTTAGAATAATCATTTTAACAGGCCGATCAACTTGACATGTAATCACTATATCGTCCGCAACTTTTTATTTATAGCTCAGAATAACCCAAATCCAATGCCCACATTAAGCTAGCTCAATTTTCTATAGTGTGACAAAATTTGAGACAGAAATAGGTTCGACAAAGTGTACTAGTTATCCAATCTATCCAAAACTGAGACTTGCCATGCATTGTGCTTCATTTATAAGGCTATACTCAATGAGCATCAATGATCAGTTTAAAATAATTACTTTAACTAGCCAATCAACTTGACTTGTCTACACTAAATCGTCTGTAACTTTGGATTTGGAACTCAGAATGACACAAATCCAAAGCCCACGTTAAGCTAGTTCAGTTTTTATATATTGTAACAAAATTTGAGACAAAAAGTAGTCGATAAAGCATCCAAGTAATCCAATCTATCCAAAACTGCGTCATGCCATGCATTGTGCTTCATTTATAAGCCGTTACTCAATGAGCACCTATGATAAGTTTAGAATGATCATTTTAACTAGCCAATCAACTTGATATGTCTCCACTAAATCTTCGACAATTTTTGATTTAGAGCTCATAATGACACAAATCCATAGCCCACGTTAAGCAAGCTCAATTTTCTATATTGTGACAAAATTTGAGACCGAAATAGATTAGAGAAAGCGTCCACGTAATCCAATCTATCCAAAACTGCATCTTGCCACGCATTGTGCTTCATTAATAAGAAATTACTCAATGAGCATCAATGATCAGTCTAGAATGATTATTTAATCTGGCCGATCAACTTGACATGTGTGCACTAAATAGTCCGTAACTTAGGATTTAGAGGTCAGAATGACACAAATCCAAAGCTCACGTTAAGCAAGCTCAATTTTCTATATTATGACAAAATTTGACACAGAAATAGATTCGACAAAGCATCCAATTAATCCAATCTTTCTAAAACCGTTGCATTGTGCTTCATTTATAATCCGTTGCTCAATGAGTAGCATCAATGATTACTTTAGAATGATCATTTTAACTGGCCGATCAACTTGACATTCCGCACTAAATCGTGCATAACTTTTGGTTTAGAACTCAGAATGACATGAATCGAACGCCCACGTTAAACTAGCTCCATTTTCTTTATTGTGACAAAATTCGAGACATAAATGATTCGACAAAGTATCCAAGTTAATAAAATCTATTCCAAACTGCTTCATGCCATGCATTATGCTTTATTTATAAGCATTTACTCAGTGAGAATCAATGACAAATTTAAAACGATCATTTTAAATGGCCGATCAACTTGACATGTCTGCACTATATCATACGTAACTTTTGATTTATAGCTTAGAATGACACGAATCCAATGCCCACGTTAAGCTAGCTCAATTTTCTATATTGTGACAAAATTTGAGACAGAATTAGATCAACAAAGCATCCAAGTTATCCAATCTATTCAAAACTGCTTCATGCCATGCATTGTGCTTTATTTATAAGCATTTACTCAATGAGCATTAATGTTAGCTTAGAATGGTCATTTTAACTGGCTGAACAACTTGGAATGTCTGCACTATATCGTCCGTAACTTTTGATTTAAAGATCAGAATGACACAAACCCAAAGCCCACGATAAGCTAACTCAATTTTCTATATTGTGATATAATTTGACATAGAAATAGATTCGACAAAGCATCCAAGTAATCCAATCTATCCAAAACTGCGTCATGCCTTGCATTGTGCTTCATTCATAAACCGTTACTCAATGAGCATCAAAGATCAGTTTATAATGGTCATTTTAACTGCCCGATCAACTTGACATGTCTATACTAAATCGTCCATAACATTTGATTTAGAGCTCAGAATGACACAAATCCCACGTTAAGCATGCTCAATTTTCTATATTGTGACAAAATTTGAGACAGAAATAGATTGGAGAAAGCATCCAAGTAATCTAGTCTATCCAAAACTGCATCTTGCCATGCATTGTTCTTCATGCCAAGAATTGTGCTTCATGCCAAGAATTTTGCTTTATTTATAAGCCTTTAAATTATGAGCACCATTGATCAATTTAGAATGATCATTTTAACTAGCCGATTAACTTCACATGTTTACGTAACTTTTGATTTATAACTTAGAATGACACGAATCCAATGCCCACGTTAAACTAGCTCAATTTTCTATAGTGACAAAATTTGAGACAAAAATAATTCGACAAAGAATCCAAGTAATCCAATCTATCCAAAACTGCATCTTGCCATGCATTATGCTTCATTTATAAGCCGTTAGACAATGAGCATCAATAATCAGTTTAGAATGATCGTTTTAACTGCCGATCAACTTGACATGTCCACACTAAATAGTACATTACTTTTGATTTAGAACTCAGAATGACACAAATCCAAAGCCTACGTTAAGCTAGCTCAATTTTCTATATTGTGACAAAATTTGACACAGAAATAGATTCGACAAAGCATCTAAGTTATCTAATCTATTCAAAACTGCTTCATGCCATGCATTGTGCTTTATTTATAAGCATTTACTCAATGAGCATTAATGTTAGTTTAGAATGGTCATTTTAACTGGCCGATCAACTTGGCAGGTCTGCACTATATTGTCCGTAACTTTGATTTAAAGATTAGAATGACACAAACCCAAAGCCCACGATAAGCTAACTCAATTTTCTATATTTTGATAGAATTTGACATAAAAATAGATTCGACAAAGCATCCAAGTAATCCAATCTATCCAGAACTGCGTCATGCCTTGCATTGTGCTTCATTTATAAACCGTTACTCAATGAGCATCAAAGATCAGTTTATAATGGTCATTTTAACTGCCCGATCAACTTGACATGTCTATACTAAATCGTCCATAACATTTGATTTAGAGCTCAGAATGACACAAATCCCACGTTAAGCATGCTCAATTTTCTATATTGTGACAAAATTTGAGACAGAAATAGATTGGAGAAAGCATCCAAGTAATCTAGTCTATCCAAAACTGCATCTTGCCATGCATTGTTCTTCATGCCAAGAATTGTGCTTCATGCCAAGAATTTTGCTTTATTTATAAGCCTTTAAATTATGAGCACCATTGATCAATTTAGAATGATCATTTTTACTGGCCGATTAACTTCACATGTTTACGTAACTTTTGATTTATAACTTAGAATTACACGAATCCAATGCCCACGTTAAACTAGCTCAATTTTCTATAGTGACAAAATTTGAGACAAAAATAATTCGACAAAGAATCCAAGTAATCCAATATATCCAGAACTGCATCTTGCCATGCATTATGCTTCATTTATAAGCCGATAGACAATGACCATCAATAATCAGTTTAGAATGATCGTTTTAACTGCCGATCAACTTGACATGTCCACACTAAATAGTACATAACTTTTGATTTAGAACTCAGAATGACACAAATCCAAAGCCTACGTTAAGCTAGCTCAATTTTCTATATTGTGACAAAATTTGACACAGAAATAGATTCGACAAAGCAACTAAGTTATCTAATCTATTCAAAACTGCTTCATGCCATGCATTGTGCTTTATTTATAAGCATTTACTCAATGAGCATTAATGTTAGTTTAGAATGGTCATTTTAATTGGCCGATCAACTTGGCATGTCTGCACTATATTGTCCGTAACTTTGATTTAAAGATTAGAATGACACAAACCGAAAGCCCACGGTAAGCTAACTCAATTTTCTATATTGTGATATAATTTGAGATAGAAATAGATTCGACAAAGCATCCAAGTAATCCAATCTATCCAAAACTGCGTCATGCCTTGCATTATGCTTCATTTATAAACCGTTACTCAATGAGCATCAATGATCAGTTTATAATGGTCATTTTAACTGCCCGATCAACTTGACATGTCTATACTAAATCGTCCATAACTTTTGATTTAGAGCTCAGAATGACACAAATCCCACGTTAAGCATGCTCAATTTTCTATATTGTGACAAAATTTGAGACAGAAATAGATTGGAGAAAGCATCCAAGTAATCTAGTCTATCCAAAACTGCATCTTGCCATGCATTGTTCTTCATGCCAAGAATTGTGCTTCATGCCAAGAATTTTGCTTTATTTATAAGCCTTTAAATTATGAGCACCATTGATCAATTTAGAATGATCATTTTTACTGGCCGATTAACTTCACATGTTTACGTAACTTTTGATTTATAACTTAGAATGACACGAATCCAATGCCCACGTTAAACTAGCTCAATTTTCTATAGTGACAAAATTTGAGACAAAAATAATTCGACAAAGAATCCAAGTAATCCAATCTATCCAAAACTGCATCTTGCCATGCATTATGCTTCATTTATAAGCCGTTAGACAATGAGCATCAATAATCAGTTTAGAATGATCGTTTTAACTGCCGATCAACTTGACATGTCCACACTAAATAGTACATAACTTTTGATTTAGAACTCAGAATGACACAAATCCAAAGCCTACGTTAAGCTAGCTCAATTTTCTATATTGTGACAAAATTTGACACAAAATAGATTCGACAAAGCAACTAAGTTATCTAATCTATTCAAAACTGCTTCATGCCATGCATTGTGCTTTATTTATAAGCATTTACTCAATGAGCATTAATGTTAGTTTAGAATGGTCATTTTAACTGGCCGATCAACTTGGCATGTCTGCACTATATTGTCCGTAACTTTGATTTAAAGATTAGAATGACACAAACCGAAAGCCCACGGTAAGCTAACTCAATTTTCTATATTGTGATATAATTTGAGATAGAAATAGATTCGACAAAGCATCCAAGTAATCCAATCTATCCAAAACTGCGTCATGCCTTGCATTATGCTTCATTTATAAACCGTTACTCAATGAGCATCAATGATCAGTTTATAATGGTCATTTTAACTGCCCGATCAACTTGACATGTCAATACTAAATCGTCCATAACTTTTGATTTAGAGCTCAGAATGACAGAAATCCAAATCCCACATTAAGCATGCTCAATTTTCTATATTTTGACAAAATTTGAGACAAAAATAGATTGGAGAAAGCATCCAAGTAATCTAGTCTATCCAAAACTGCATCTTGCCATGCATTGTTCTTCATGCCAAGAATTGTGCTTCATGCCAAGAGTTTTGCTTTATTTAGAAGCCTTTAAATTATGAGCACCATTGATCGATTTAGAATGATCTTTTTAACTGGCTGATAAGCTTGACATGTTTACGTAACTTTTGATTTATAGCTTAGAATGACACGAATCCAATGCCCACGTTAAGCTAGCTCAATTTTCAATAGTGACAAAATTTGAGACAAAAATAATTCGACAAAGAATCCAAGTAATCCAATCTATCCAGAACTGCATCTTGCCATGCATTATGCTTCATTTATAAGCTGTTACACAATGAGCATCAATAATCAGTTTAGAATGATTGTTTTAACTGCCGATCAACTTGACATGTCCACACAAAATAGTACATAACTTTTGATTTAGAACTCAGAATGACACAAATCTAAAGCCTACGTTAAGCTAGCTCAATTTTCTATATTGTGACAAAATTTGAAACCGAAATAGATTCGACAAGGCATCTAAGTTATCCAATCTATTCAAAACTGCTTCATGCCATGCATTGTGCTTTATTTATAAGCATTTACTCAACGAGCATTAATGTTAGTTTAGAATGGTCATTTTAACTGGCCGATCAATTTGGCATGTCTGCACTATATCGTCCGGAACTTTTGATTTAAAGATCAGAATGACACAAACCCAAAGCCCACGGTAAGCTAACTCATTTTTCTATCTTGTGATATAATTTGAGATAGAAATAGATTCGACAAAGCATCCAAGTAATCCAATCTATCCAAAACTGCGTCATGCGTTGCATTATTCTTCATTTATAAACCGTTACTCAATGAGCATCAATGATCAGTTTATAATGGTCATTTTAACTGCCCGATCAACTTGACATGTGTCTACTAAATCGTCCATAACTTTTGATTTAGAGCTCAGAATGACACAAATCCAAATCCCACGTTAAGCATGCTCCATTTTCTATATTGTGACAAAATTTGAGACATAAATAGATTGGAGAAAGCATCCGAGTAATCAAGTCTATCCAAAACTGCATCTTGCTATGCATTTTTCTTCATGCCAAGAATTGTGCTTCATGCCAAGAATTTTGCTTTATTTATAAGCCTTTAAATTATGAGCACCATTGATCAATTTAGAATGATCATTTTAACTGGCCGATAAGCTTGACATGTTTACGTAACTTTTGATTTATAGCTTAGAATGACACGAATCCAATGCCCACGTTAAGCTAGCTCAACTATCTATTGTGACAAAATTTGACAAAAATAATTCGACAAAGAATCCAAGTAATCCAATCTATCCAGAACTGCATCTTGCCATGCATTATGCTTCATTTATAAGTTGTTACACAATGAGCATTAATAATCAGTTTAGAATGATCGTTTTAACTTCCGATCAACTTGATATGTCCACACTAAATAGTACATAACTTTTGATTTAGAACTCAGAATGACACAAATTCAAAGCCTATGTTAAGCTAGCTCAATTTTCTATATTGTTACAAAATTTGACACCAAAATAGATTCGAGAAGGCATCTAAGTTATCCGATCTACTCAAAATTGCTTGATGCCATGCATTGTGCTTTATTTATAAGCATTTACTCAATGAGCATTAATGTTAGTTTAGAATGGTCATTTTAACTGGCCGATCAACTTGGCATGTCTGCACTATATCGTCCGTAACTTTTGATTTAAAGATCAGAATGACACAAACCCAAAGCCCACGGTAAGCTAACTCAATTTTCTATATTGTGATATAATTTGAGATAGAAATAGATTCGACAAAGCATCCAAGTAATCCAATCTATCCAAAACTGCGTCATGCCTTGCATTATTCTTCATTTATAAACCGTTACTCAATGAGCATCAATGATCAGTTTATAATGGTCATTTTAACTGCCCGATCAACTTGACATGTCTATACTAAATCGTCCATAACTTTTGATTTAGAGCTCAGAATGACACAAATCCAAATCCCACGTTAAGCATGCTCAATTTTCTATATTGTGCCAAATTTGAGACATAAATAGATTGGAGAAAGCATCCAAGTAATCAAGTCTATCCAAAACTGCATCTCGCCATGCATTGTTCTTCATGCCAAGAATTGTGCTTCATGCCAAGAATTTTGCTTTATTTATAAGCCTTTAAATTATGAGCACCATTGATCAATTTAGAATGATCATTTTAACTGGCCGATTACCTTGACATGTCTGCACTGTATCGTACGTAACTTTTGATTTATAGCTTAAAATGACACGAATCTAATGCCCACGTTAAGCTAGCTCAATTTTCTATATTGTGACAAAATTTGAGACAAAAATAATTCGAAAAGAATCCAAGAAATCCAATCTATCCAGAACTGCATCTTGCCATGCATTATGCTTCATTTATAAGCTGTTACACAATGAGCATCAATAATCAGTTTAGAATGATAGTTTTAACTGCCGATCAACTTGACATGTCCACACTAAATAGTACATATCTTTTGATTTAGAACTCAGAATGACATAAATCCAAAGCCTACGTTAAGCTAGCTCAATTTTCTATATTTAGACAAAATTTGACATAGAAATAGATTCGACAAAGCATCTAAGTAATCCAGTCTATTCAAAATTGCTTCATGCCAAGCATTGTGCTTTATTTATAAGCCTTTACTCAATGAGCATCATTGATCAATTTAGAAAGATCATTTTAAATGGCCAATCATTTTGATATGGCTGTACTATATCGTCTGTAACTTTTGATATTGATCTCAGAATGACACAAATCCAAAGCCCACGTTATGCTAACTCAATTTTCTTCATTGTCACAAAATTTGAGATAGAAATATATTCGAAAAAGCATCCAAGTAATCCAATCTATCCAAAACTGTGTCTTGCCATGCATTGTGCTTCATTAATAAGCCTTTACCCAATGAGCATAAATGATCAGTTTAGAATGATCATTTTAACTGACGATCAACTTGACATGTCAGCACTAAATCGTCTGTAACTTTTGATTTAGAGCTCAGAATGACACAAATCCAAAGCCCACATTAAGCTAGCTCAATTTTCTATATTGTGACAAAATTTGAGATAGAAATAGATTCCACAAAGCGTCCAAGTAATCAAATCCATCCAAAGTTGCGCCTTGCCATGCGTTGTGCTTCATTAATAAGCCTTTACTCAATGAGCATCAATGATCAGTTTAGAATGATCATTTTAACTTGCCGAGCAACTTGACATGTCTGCACTAATTCATCCGTAACTTTGGATTTAGAGTTCAGAATGACACAAATCCATAGGCCACGTTAAGCTAGCTCAATTTTCTATATTGTGACAAAATTTGAGACAAATAGATTCGAAAAAGCATCGAAGTAATCCAATCTTTCCAAAAGTGCTTCGTGCCATGCATTGTGCTTCATTGATAAGCCTTTACTTAATGAGCATCAATGATCATTTTAGAATGATCATTTAAATTGGCTGATCAACTTGACATGTTGGCACTATATCGTCCGTAACTTTTGATATATAGCTCACAATGACACGAATCCAATGAACACGTTAAGCTAGCTTAATTTTCTATATTGTGAGAAAATTTGAGACTGAAATAGATTCGACAAAGAATCCAAGTAATCCAACCTATCAAAAACAGCGTCATGCCTTGCATTGTGCTTCATTTATAAGCCGTTACTCAATGAGCATCAATGATCAGTTTAGAATGATCATTTTAACTTCCCGATCAACTTGACATGTCCGCACTAATTTGTTTGTAACTTTTGATTTAGAGCTCCGAACGACACAAATCCAACACCCACGTTAAGCTAGCTCAATTTTCTATATTGTTACAAAATTTGAGACTGAAATAGATTCGACAAAGCATCCAAGTAATCCTATCTATGCAAAACTGCATCATGCCTTGCATTGTGCTTCATTTATAAGCTTTTACTCAATAAGCATAAATGACCAGTTTAGAATGATCATTTTAACTTGCCGATCAACGTGACATGTCTGCATTATATTGTCCGTAACTTTTGATTTATAGCTCAGAATGACACGAATTGAATGTCCACGTTAAGCTAGCTCAATTTTCCATACAATGACAAAATGTGAGACGGAAATAGATTCAACAACGCGTCCATGTAATCCAATCTATCCAAAACTACGACATACCTTGCATTGCGCTTCATTTATAAACCTTTACTCAATGACCATCAATGATCAGTTTAGAATGATCATTTTAACTGGCCGATCAAGTTGACATTTCCGTATTAAATCCTCCGTAACGTTTGATTTAGTGCTCAGAACGACACAAATTCAAAGCCCACGTTAAGCTAGCCTAATTTTCTATACTGTGAATTAATATAAGACAGAAATAGATTCGAAAAAGCATCCAAGTAATCCAATCTATCCCAAACTGCTTCATGCCATGCATTGCGATTCATTTATAAGCCTTTACTCGATGAGTATTAATGATCATTTTAGAATGATCATTTTAACTTGCCAATTAACTTGACATTTCTGCACTATATCTTCTGTAACTTTTGATTTATAGTTCAGAATGAAACGAATCCAATGCCCACGTTAATCTTGCTCAATTTTCTATATTGTGACAAATAGAGACAAAAATAGATTCGACAAAGCTTCCAAGTAATCCAATCTATCCAAAACTTCGTCTTGGCATGCATTGTGCTTCATTAATAAGCCTTTACTCAATGAGCATCAATGATCAATTTAGAATGAGCATTTTAACTAGCTGATCAACTTGATATTTCTGCACAAAATCGTATGTAACTTTGTATTTAGAGCTCAGAATGACACAAATCCAAAGCCCACGTTAAGCTTTCTCAATTTTATGTATTGTGACAATATTTGAGACAGAAATAGATTCAACAAAGCTTCCAAGTAATCCGACACTGCATGCAGCCATGCATTGTGCTTCATTGATAAGCCTTTACTCAATGAGAATCAATTATAAGTTTAGAATGATCATTTTAACTGGCTGATCAACTTGACATGTCTGCACTATATCGTCCATAACTTTTGATTTATAGATCAGAATGACACAAATCCAATGCCCACGTTAAGCTAGCTCAATTATTTACATTGTGACAAAATTTGAAACTGAAATAGATTCGACAAAGCATCCATGTAATCCCATCTATCCAAAACTGCTTCATGCCATGCATTGTGCTTCATTTATAAGCCTTGATTCAATGAGCATCAATGATCAGTTTAGAATGATCATTTAAACTGGTCGATCAACTGGACATGTCCGCACTAAATCGTTCGTAACTTTTTATTTAGATCTCAGAATCACACAAATCTAAAGGACGCGTTAAATTAGTTCAATTTTCTATATTGTGACAAAATTTGAGACAGAAAAAGATTCGACAAACCATACAAGTAATCCAATCTATCGAAAACTGCGTCATGCCTTACATTGTGCTTCATTTAAAAGCCGTTAGTCAATTAGCATCAGTGATCTGTTTATACTGATCATTTTAACTGGCCGATCAACTTGACATGTCCACACTAAATCGTCCATAACATTACTGTATCTCATTTTATTAACAAAAAAAATTATTTTCCTGTATGTCAATATTAAAACTTTACGAGGAAAACCATCAACATTACTGTGCAAATATCCAGAAAGTGGTCACTTTCAATATGCATAACAAACTTCAAAACAAAAACAATCTGCCTAAAAATGGTCAGAAATTCAGAACAGAATATTCAGCCGGACATAAATAGATATGACAAAGCGTCGAAGTTATCCAATCTCTCCAAAACTTTGTAATGCCATGCATTGTGCTTCATTTATAAGCCTCTACTCAATGAGCACCAATGATCAGTTAAAAATGATCATTTTAACTCGTAGATAAACTCAACATGTATGCACTAAATCGTACCGAACTTTTGATTTAGAGCTCAGAATGATATAAATCCAAAGCCCACTTTAGGCTACCTCAATTGTCTGTAATGTGAAAAAATTTGAGACAAAAATAGATTCCACAAAGCGACCTAGTTATCCAATCTATCCCGAACCGAGTGATGGCATGCATTATGCTTCATTTATACGTCTATAATCAATGAGCATTAATGATCAGTTAAGAATGATCATTTTAACTAGCCGATCAACTTTTCATTTCCGCACTAGATCTTTCGTAACTTTTGATTTAGAGCTCAGAATGACAGAAATCCAAAGCCCACGTTAAGCTAGCTCAATTTTCTATATTGTGGCAAAATTTGAGGCATAAATTAAATAGATTCGACAAAGCGTCCAAGTTATCCAATCTATCAAAAACTACGACACGGCATGCATTGTGCTTTATTTATAAACCTTTACTCAATGAGCATCAATGATCAATTTATAATGATGATTTTAACTGGCCGATCAACTTGACATGTCTACCCTATATCGTCCGTAACTTTTGATTTAAAGCTCAGAATGACACTAATCAAATGCCCACGTGAAGCTAACTCAATTTTCTATGTTGTGACAAAATTTGAGAGAGAAATAGATTCGACAAAGGGTCCAAATAATCCAATCTATCCAGAACCTCGTGATGCAATGCATTATGCTTCTTAATAAGCCTTTACTCAGTGAGCATCAATGATCAGTTTAGAATGATCATTTTAACTGGCAAATCAACTTAAGATGTCCACACTAAATCGTCCGTAACTTTGGATTTAGAGCTCTGAATGACACAAATCCAAAGTGCACGTTAACCTAGCTCAATTTTCTATATTGTGAAAGAATTTGAGACATAAATAGATTAGACAAAGCGTCCAAGTAATCCAATCTATCCAAAATTGCGTCATGCCTTACATTGTGCTTCATTTATAAGCCTTTACTTAATGAGCATCAATGATCAGTTCAGAATGATCATTTTAACTAGCCGATCAACTTGACATTTCTCTATTATATCGACTGTAACTTTTTATTTGGAGTTCAGAATGACAGCAATCCAAAGCACACGTTAAGCCAGCTCAATGTTTTATATTGTTAGAAAATTTGAGACAGAAATAGATACGACAAAGTGTCCTAGTTATCCAATCTGTTCTGAACTGCATGATGACATGTATTATGCTTCATTTATAAGTCTCTAATCAATGATCACCAATGATCAGTTAAGAATGATCATTTTAACTACCCGATCAACTTTTCATATCTGCACTAAATCGTCAGTAACTTTTGATTTAGAGCTCGGAATTACACAAATCCAAAGCCCACGTTAAGCTAGCTAAATTTTCTATATTGTGATAAAATTTAAGACTAAAATTGTTTTCAGAAATCCTCCAAGTAATCAAAGCTATCAAAAATTACGTCATACCAAGCATTGTGCTTCATTTAAAAGCTTTACTCAATGAGAATCAATGATCATTTTAGAATGATCATTTTAGAATGATCATTTTAGAATGATCATTTTAACTGGTTGATCGACTTGACATGTCTGCACTAAATCGTCCGTAACTTTGGATTATAGCTTAGAGTGACACAAATCTATAGGCCACATTAAGCTAGCTCAAGTTTGTATATTGTGAAAAAATTATAGACAGAAATAGATACTAGAAAGCGTCCAAGTAATCCAATCGATACAAAACTGCATGATGCCATGCATTGTGCTTCATTGATAAGCCTTTACTCAATGAGCATCAATGATTATTCTAGAATTGATCATTTTAACTAGCCGATCAGCTTGCAATCTCTGCACTAAATCGTCCGAACCATTTGATTTATAGCTTAGAATGACATGAATCCATTGTCCACGTTAAGCTAGCTCAATTTTTTATATTATGAAAAAATTTAAGACAAAAATAGATACAACAAATCGTCCAAGTTATCCAATCTATCCAAAACTTTGTCATGCCATGCATTCTGCTTCATTTATAAGCCTCTACTAAATGAGCACCAATGATCAGTTAAGAGGGATCATTTTAACTAACCGATCAACTTGACAAGTGCGCACTAAATCATCCGTAACTTTTGATTTAGAGCTGAGAATGACATAAATCCAAAGTCCACGTTAAGCTAGCTCAATTTTCTATATTGTGACAAATTTGAGACAGAAATATATTCCATAAAGTGTCCAAGGTATCCAATCAATGCAAAAGTTCGTCATGCCGTGCATTGGGCTTCATTTATAAGCCTCTGCTCAATGAGGAACAGTCCTCAGTTTAGAATGATCATTTTAACTAGCCGATCAACTTGACATGTCCACACTAAATCGTCCATAACTTTTGATTTATAGAGGAGAATGAGACAAATCCAAAGCCCACGTTAATATAGCTCAATTTTCTATATTGTGACAAAACTGGAGACAAAAATAGATTCGAGAAAGCATCAAAGTAATCACATATATCCAAAACTACGTCATACCTTGCATTTGCTCAATGAGCATCAACGATCAGTTTAGAATGATCATTTTAACTGGCCGATTAACTTGACTTGTCCGCACTAAATCATCCATAACTTTTGATTTAAACATCAGAATGAGACAAATCTAAAACCCACGTTAAACTAGCTCAATTTTCTATTTTGTGACAAACTTTGAGACCAAAATAGATACGACAAAGCGTCCAAGTTATCCAATCTATCCAAAACTTCGTCATGCCATGCATTGTGCTTCATTTATAAGCCTTTACTCAATGGGCATCAATGATCAGTTTAGAATGGATCATTTAAACTAGCGATCAACTTGACATCTGTGCACTAAATCGTCTGAAAATTTTGATTTTATAGCTCAGAATGATATGAATCCATTGCCCACGTTAAGCTAGCTCAAGTTTCTATATTGTGACAAAATTTGAGACAGAAATAGATACGACAAAGCATCCAATTTATCCCAAACTACATGATGTCATGGATTATGCGTCATTTCTATGCCTCTAACAAATGAGAACCAATGATCACTTAAGAATGGTCATTTTAACTGGCTGATCAACTTGACATGTCCACACAAAATCATCCGTAACTTTTGATTTAGAGCTCAGAATTAAACAAATTCAAAGCCCACGTTAAGCTAGCTCATATTTCTATATTGTGATAAAACTTAAGACTAAAATTGCGTCGAAAAATCCTCCAAGTAATCAAATCAATCAAAAACTATGTAATGTCATGCATTATGCTTCATTTATAAACATTTACTCAATGAGCGCTAGTGAGCAGTATAGAATGATCATTTTAACTGGCCGGTCAACTTGACATGTCTATACTAAATCATCCGCAACTTTTGATTTATAACTCAGAATGAAACGAATCCAATGACCACGTTAACATAGCTCACGTTTCTATATATTGACAAAATTTGAGATAGAAATAGATACGACAAAGCATCCAAGTAATCCAATTTTTCCGAAACTACATGATGACATGCATTATGCTTCAATTATAAGCCTTTACTCAATGAGCACTAATGATCAGTTTAGAATGATCATATTAACAGGTCGATCAATTTGACATGTCCGCACTAAATCATATGTAACTTTTAATTTAGAGCTCATAATGATAGAAATCCAAATCCCACGTTAAGCTAGCTTAATTTTCAATATTGTGATAAAATTTAAGATTAATTTTTTTTTATAGAAATCCTAAAAGTAATCAAATCTATCAAAAAGTGCATAATGTCATGCATTATGTTTCACTTATAATCCTCAACTCAAGGAGCACCAATGATCACTTAAGAATGATCCATTTAACCGGCCGATCAACTCGACATCTGTGTACTAAATCGTCCGTAACTTTTAATTTAGAACTCCAAATGACAGGAATCCAAAGCCTACGTTAAGCTAGCTCGAGTTTCTATATTGTTACAAAATTTGAGATAGAAATAGATGCTAAAAGGCGTCCAAATTATCCAGTATATCCCAAACTCCGTGATGCCATACATTATGCTTCATTTATAAGCCTCTACTCAATGAGCACCAGTGATCAGTTAAGAATGATCATTTTAACCGCCCAATCAACTTGACATTTTTGCATTAAATCGTCACTAACTTTTGATTTAGAACTCAGAATAACACACATCCAAAGCACACGTTAAGATAGCTCAATTAATATTGTATTATGCTTCAATTATAAGCCTCAACTCAATGAGAATCAGTGATCAGTTAATAATGGTCATTTTAACTGGCCAATCAACTTGGTATGTCCGCACTACATCGTCCGTCACTTTTGATTTAGAGTTTAGAATGAAACAAATTCAAAGCCCACGTTAAGCTAGCTCAATTTTCTATATTATTACAAAATTCGAGACAAAAATAGAAACGACAAAGCATCCAAGTAATCCAGTCTATCTAAAACTTCATGATGTCATGAATTGTGATTCATTTATAAGCCTTTACTCAATGAGAATCAGTGATCAGTTTAAAATGATCATTTTAACTAGCCGATCAACTTGACATGTCTGTAGTAAATCGTCCATAACTTTTTTATTTATTTCTCTGAATGACACGAATCCAGTTCCCACGTTAAGCTAGCTAAATTTTCTATATTGTGACAAATTTTGAGACAGAAATAGATACGTCAAAGCATCATAGTATTTCAATCTATCCCAAAATGCATGATGCCATGAATTATGCTTCATTTGTAAGCTTTTTCTTAATGAACATCAATGATTAGTTTATAATGAACATATTAACTAGTCTATCAAATTGACATATCTGCACTAAATTGTCCATAACTTTTGATTTAGAACTCCGAATGACACGAATCTGATGCCCACGTTAAGCTAGATCAAGTTTCTATATTGTGACAAAATTTAAGGCAGTAATAGATTTGACAAAGCGTCCAAGTTATCCAATCTGTGCCGAACTACGTGATGCCATCACTACAAGAAAATATCTATTTCCCAACGACAATATTTGTCAGAAATCCATTGGGAAATGCGCTTTCCGACAGATTTCCAAAAAAATATGTCCGTCGGGACTATTTCATTGGAAATCTTACACCGTCGGAAAATAGTCGGGAATTACCGACGGGTTTGTGATGAAGAAAACCCATCAGCAATAACATACTGATATTCAATGGGCAGGAACCGTCGGACATTACCGACATATTTGCGATGGAAGCCATCCGTCGGTACCCGGCCGATGACTTGGAATGAAAAAGGCCATTGGGAATGACATACTTGATACTGATGATACATGGCATCGGAAACTACTGACGCACACCTGATGGTGTATAGCTGTCAATATTTTCCGATGGTTTATAGCCGTCAGGAATATTCCAACACCATCCCGATGACATACACTTCGTGACGGAACTCTGTCTGTCGGTAATTCTGACGGATTAGCAATAACGCTGTCCATCCAAACTTTCTCAATTTTCCGATGACTCCTTCCCTCCGAAATAACTGAACATATAACAATTTTTTTTTATAATAATTTTTTTAAATTTTTAAATAAATAATTTTTAAAATTTTAAATTTAAGAAATATTTTTAAATATTTAATACCAATATTAAAAAAATTAAAGAAAAATAATATTTCAAATTAAAAATATAACAATATTTAAATTTTAATTGTTTTAAAATATAAAATCTATAAATTACATTGGAGGAGGATCAGAAGGAGGAAAAAATTCATCCGGATAATCGAGGAATTTAGTTTTCATAAAATCTACAAAATATTTTAGCCTGGCCATCTCTGTCTCAATAGCCGCTATTTTTTCTTTAAGTTGGGTGTTCTCCTTATTTCCAGCCGCATATGTTGCACCACTAGTTTTTGCAACTCTATCGACTATTGGATGACGACCCTTCGAAATTAGTACTTCCTGTAAAAAATTTTAAAATATTATGATATTAAATATAAAAATAAATAAAAAGAGAAATCAACTTACATTAAGAACCAGACGGTTAATCTCAGAACGAGGCAATTCGGCGACCGAAAATGAAAAACCGACTAGAGACTACTGAGTCAAAATATCACTTTTTTCTTTTTAACTTTTTCGATGATCTCACTAACAAGACCATCTTGGATGCGAGCAGTCTTTTTGTTTTTGTGGACGGTCTCGAGAAGTCGCAAGTGATCTGGAGGCACTCCAAATTCTTGTACCTAAAAGTAAAAAAAAATACTATATGAATATTTAAAAAATTTCAAATAATAATAAATAAAACTAATATAATAATAAATTTACCAATTGATCGGCTCATTTCAGAAAACTAGTCGATCTAGTATTGTGAATGTAAATGCCTTTGCCTCCTCGGTCTCTCTTCTGGTTTCCCGAATTAGTCCTCGAGATGGCCTTATCACTGGAAGATTCCCAATAACAAATAAAGTCGTTCCGAACCGACTCATTCAGCCATCTTTGTTTGTCTTTTGTCTTTTTCCTTTTTCCATTTTTTTTTACACTCGTTCATGTGGTAAAAAGACCCATTATGGATGCTTTAGACCCAACTTGCTTAGACGCTCTTTGAACGTTTTTATCGGGCGGAAACAATCATGACCTCAAAGCCGTATTATCGACTGTTGGAAATCAGTCAGAAATCCATCAGAGAGGCATTTAAAATTTTAGAAAATATTATTTAACTCTGAAAATTAAAGTATTGTAAAAATTAAAACATTAGTATCACATATTTAATCTGAAGTTGATGAACATTTTGAAGTAGTTAAATTTTTGTCGTCAAACTCGCCAATCTCTTCTTCTAAATCTTGAAATACATTGTAATCTCCGTACGGGGTATCATCAACAACAAGGTTAACTTCAACAAATTTTTTTTTGAAACCTAAGTTACCAATTGCGCTTTGCTGCATAGGTTCTTGCTCGGTAACACCACGTAACATTCCTCTAGGATGTATTAAGGCTACTGTAATCGAAGGATCTTGCTTGTTACTCTCATGAGGATATCGAATGTAACAAACCTGGTCCGCTTGTGATTCAAGTATGAAAGGATCATATTTTCTATGTCGCTTAGGATAGTGGATAGATGTAACACTGAATTTGTCTTGACGCTGACCCATGACAGGGTCATACCAGTCACAGTAGAACACAATACACCTCAAATCAATCATTCCTAAATAGTGAACTTCTAATATTTCACGAAAACACCGTTGTATATAATTTCACCAGATTGAGATGATATACCATAATTATAAGTTGTTTGTGAGTTTCCTTCGTGATGACTTTTAAAAGCATATGCACGAGTGCAGTATATTGGATAAGATTTTGCAGTAAATGTAGGACAACTTACCAACTCAACTAACCACGTGGGAAACGTTATCCCCCTAGAATGATCCGTAGTAACCTGTAAAATAACTGAATGCACTCAACTATATATATAGGAAAATATTATTAAAATTACATAATTGTGGTAACAATAACATAAAATTGCAACCATCTTGCAAATTCACTCTTTTTAAATTCGACCAACTCATTCTCTGTGTAATTTGAATAATGAACACGTATTTGATACATGTATATCCTGTTAATTATAAACAAAATAATTAAAAATAAATTATAATAACAATTAAAAATAAAATTTAATTGAATGTAACTTTCATATTCTAAAACTTCATTGCAGTTTGTTAAAATATACAAATGCAAGTGATTGTGTTCCACCTCTGAGCGTGGCGTCTTCCCTTTTCCACTTAAACGTCCAATTTGTGCAAATACTTCTGGTACATAAACTAGATAACTTGGTTTTTCTCCTCCATTATCATGTCGTGCAGGTCGTCTATTTTGTTGTTTGGACTTGCAATGGAAAATAGTAGCTGGCAAAGTTAGATGTTTCTTCATTAATATTTTATGCGATGATTGAACCTTCAACACTAGCAAGATTTTTAACTTTTTTCTTTAGGTGGAACATATATCTCTCAAAAGGATACATTCATTGGTACTGAGCAAGTCTTCCAAACGCTGCTTTTCTAGAGAGGTGAATAGGAGGATGTTCAATAACATCAAAAACGCTGGTGGAAATATTTTCTACAGGTTTCAAATGAGAACTTGTATTTTTCCTCCAAATTTTGGATATCGGCTCTAGTAAGTGATCTTGTACATAAATCTCGGAAAAAACACCAATCTCTGCATAATAAAAAAGTTAATATCATATAATATATAAATTTATGATTAATTATATATAAAATAATGTAAACATACCTTCAATTGCTTAATAGATGTTTTTAGGCAGAAGATCGGTAAAGGCAAATGGAAATAGTCTTTGCATGACAAAATGACAATCATGACTTTTCATCCCTGAAAATTTGCCTTCAATAGTATCGACACAATTACGAAGATTAGATACGTATCTGTATGAAAATTTGACACTATGCTTAATCCACTCAAAGAACTCGTCTTTTGCATGCGCATCCAACCGGAATGCAGAAGACAATAATTTTCCATTTTCCATTACATGTAGTTCCTTCCGGAACAAATATATGGGAAATCCCATTTAGCTTTCAAATTATCTTCTATTTTTCCTTGCACATTTAGAACAGCAACCGTATTCATTATGTTTATCACAATGTTTATCCTCGAACCAACCTGTCCTCCCTTTCTATTCCTAGTCAGGCGTTTTCATTCATTACTTGATTGATTCAAGGTACGAAGTGACAAGTCCAAGCGATAGCGGTAAAAGCTAGTCGCCGGAAGCGAACTTCCGGGCTGGGAAGGGGCTCGAAGACAAAAAGAACCGGGCTTTTCCAAAGAATTACTGTAGCTTTCCCACTCCGTTTGATTTTAGTGTTGCTGTCTGTTGCCGTGGTTCAAGCTACTAGCCCTAAGAAGCAGAGTAGCCCGTACATCCTACTCTTCGTCTCGTTATTCTGTGTTAGGTTTGTAAACCTTCGACCTAACCATGGACTTCGTGAGTGGCTCAAGAATCGAATCCAATAAAATCTCACTTCTGCCCATGCTAATCTTCCTTGGGCATTCTAACTCACTTACAGCTTCTTAGCCCGGCCAATTTCCATCTTTCTTTGGGATTGAGATGCTGGACTTATTTTCTGCTTGAGTTTGATTGCAGGGACTTTAATACCGTCACAACAAGAAAGGGACTACAGCCAGAGCTACTCTTTCCACACCTCCGGATATCTGGTGCCAAATCGTCGCCCGTTTCCTTATTTCTTTGATAATAGAGTTGGCTATTTTGTGGCATCGATTGTACAAGTTCGTGAAGAGGGCTGGACGAGTGGAATGAGGGAGAGCGGCTTGATCGAGAAAAAAAAATAAGAGTAGCCCCCCCCTAGGATCTGAACAAGCCTAACCATGGACTTTGTGAGTGGCTCAATAATTGAATCCAATAAAATCTCACTTCTGCCCATGCTAATCTTCCTTGGGCATTCTATTTCCCCTTGCA